>CANTUT010001772.1:0-2500 GCA_947687605.1 Reutealis trisperma | reverse complement strand
TGGCTAGCTTTTCCAACATTAAACTTAACCTTAGTTAACTATTTCTAACTCTAGTTAAGGCTTATGTTCATCCATTTATGGGCCTTATGGGCTGGCCACCCAATGGACTTGGGCCTTGGAGTCCAAAGGCCCATTAACAAATCCAAATGTGCACATTTCAAACTAAGTAATTTAGCAAAATTTTCATTTCATTTATTAATTAAAAAAATATGTTTAATTTAATTAAAAAAAATTTAGAATGATTAATTTTTTGGATTATTGAAATTTTAGAACACTATAAATTTTAAATAAATAAATTTTTATTAACTAAATGTGTTAAAAATTATTTAAACATAATAAAATTATACAAATTAAACAAATTAAAATAAAAATTGTAACCCCTACCTAAATGGAGAGAGAGCAATGGTGAGAAACAGATGCACTAAATGGTAAGGAACAGTGAAACTAGACGGCAATGAATGAGATACTTGAACGAAGGAGGAAGAAAATGGCACCAGGAAGGGGGGAGAGAGAGGGGAAGGGTAAGAAAAAAAAAATAAAAAATAAAAAATTAAATAAAACAAACCTTAACTTGAACAATCAGAGGCGTAGATGAGTTTCTCGATCGGAGTTGGAATCAAAGTGGCAGAGTGGCTGTCAGATCGAGAGAGAGACAGAGATAAGAGAGAGAGACAAAGATTGAAAGAGAAAGAGGGGGTCGACTATCAAATGGGAAGGGAAGATAGATCCATTTTTTAGGTTAATAAGAAATGACAAACAATATTGTGTTTTAATAAGTGGATTAACAATGCACCAAAGGCATTGCAAAGTGAAATGCACCGTTCCACTTTGAAGATTATACCAATGTGGACAAGTGTCGCAATAGTAAATCATCATTATGGCATTGCTAAGGCATCACAATTTTTGTTTATATATATTGGATGACATATGTGCTGAAGTTAACAACCCCATCAATAGAGCATTGCCAAGTAACAATGCATTCTCATCCCTATTTTATCATTAAAATACCAGCTAATTTTTTTTCCAAATCACAGGTATACTTGCAACATTGTAGTGAAACCTTTTTTGCATCATAGATTTTTGGCATCGCAATGTCATTACTAATCACTTACTTTCCAAAACCACATTACTTTCATCATTTTACGTTGCTAACACATTGCTACAGTGTCAATAATTGGTGTCATTAGGTGGCATAGCTATTCACCTATTTTCTTGTAGTGTGTAAGATGTAGACTCAACACATGTAGATAGACAAACTGGACAAAAGCAAGAAGTTCCAAAATAATAAGTTTCCCAAACTACTTTTAAAATAACATTTTAAAATCATTTATTATTTTGAAACTTATTTGCATAATCAAATAAAAAACAAACATTTAATTCCAAAAGCATTTAAAAAATCAAAATTTAATCATTTTAAAGCCCTAATAGATCAGAGTCCTCGTGGATCCTCAAAATCACAAAGGTCATGGTCTCAATATCTTCCATTTCACAAAACTTCATATACTTATACACTCTTATTAGACCACACGCATCTAGGAGAATCTTCATCATTGAAAAATTATTAGTACCATCTTATATCCCCTTGTTGCCAATCATAAGTCTAAAAACAGTCGTCAGGTTCATCATGCTAGCAAAAAATGTATCATATATACACATGTACAAACACAAATAACAAAAATAACAAGTCATAACATATGGACAACGCTGAATTAGAGGCAAAAGAAACTCAATGAGACAAATAGAAATCCTACACTCTATATGTTAAAATATCTTAGACCATCTAAGACTTCAACAACACAAAAGTTATTGGAGATAGCATGACCTTTGCTCTAATACCAACTTATCATGATTTGAACCTAAGGGGCATGTGACCTGTACTAGGGAATGGGAAAGCATGAGGCTTCTAGAACCCCCAGTAATTTTGACAAGGCACTAAACTATAATCCTAGCATATGATAGATGTAACTATCACAAAACTAGGATATGGCCCACTTGTCAAGCAAAATCTAAACATAACATCAATTATCTTAACATCATCATTCTTAGATTTCAGCTTAACATAGCATAACATAAACTAAAGGTTGGTTTAACACATAAAAGATAACATTAATGAAAATAATCATGCAGAGTTTCTAGAATTTATATTACATATTAAAATGAAAATAATTACACAACTATATAAAATAAATTTCACTCCAGAGGAATAATGGGTATGATAAACTTATTTAAAACTTTTTTCTTAAGCTTAATCTACAACTTGGGAAAAAGAAGGAGATAAAAATAAGCGTCCCAACTAAGTAAAACATTTAATATAATATGACAACTTGGTGTTCTATCATCATTCTACATAAAGCTAAAAGCATGCATAGTGTCAAAGAGAAAATCAATCACATAATCATCTAGGGTTGGGAATTAGTCAATAGAAACTATTATAAACCTAAATATAGGGAGTCGACCTATCCGTTGGCTCCCTTAAATTCTAAATATAAAACCACAATGA
>CANTUT010001771.1:27500-31767 GCA_947687605.1 Reutealis trisperma | reverse complement strand
ATCAATTCTTTCAGTTTGATGGGCGTGCTGTGCTCTCGTTTCTAGGTTTGGATGTTCTTTAAGGGTCTACTATATTACGTCAATACATGAATCTCATCTTTCCAATCTCTTTATTCTTTACCCGCTCATTCCTCTGACTTTATGCCTTCTATTCGGCTCCTACCCTACCAAGTCCGACCGGGGGTTACCTTTTCGTTATCAACTGCTTTCTTACTTCAAAATGTTGTATCATGGGCTTGAGTATCACCGCCTACGAGTCTAGATTTCCCGTTCGGTACACATAGCTTTTCCTATCGAAGGATAGAACCTCTCGCCTCTTCTGTGGAAGCATCCTTAGGGAGGTCAAGTCCATATAAGAGGACTAGCCACAAGTACTGAGACAATATCTAAAATCTTTGCAATTATTCACTTTTGGGATTTTAACCCACTTCCGGGAATAAGGCAAGTAAGATATTTCACACAAGCTTGGCACCTAGGAATAGGCGTTTTATGGATGATTCAAGCCCTGCACACTCAAAGGCGAGAACGAAGTAGCGATTGCTCGTCAAATGGGTTACCACCAAATCAAGAAAAATTTGAATTATATGTATTGAATTTATACCTCAATCAGCCCTTGAACACCTTCGAAAGAAAAAAGAAGGAAAGCACCCATCTCAAGTGCCGGGTTCCTCTTCTCATTCGCCATTCGTGATGGTTCGTGGAAATGTCATAACATGCGTAGGCGGACTAGCCAAATGGGAAGTCTAATCTTCTTTCTGCTTGCTTCGTCGTTGTGAAATAATCTTGTGTTACACGCTTCTGGACAGAAAGTCTTTATCAATACCAATCTTGGCTTAAAGCTCTGCTCCCTTCGAGATAGGACTCAGGGGCCTCTTCAATGGTGCTACTTATGCTTATAGTTTCGGTCAGAAGATTGCACCTTTTGACCCAAGGAAGACGACCACATCCTTCTCCTTCACCTGCCTGGGCAAAGCATTGAAAATAATTATTTCAATCTGGATTTGTTTCAGGCTTTACATATCCATTTTTCACGATCAGCTTCGTGAAGTTATTTTCTATTTATTATTATTAGATTTCTGGTTTGCAATTACCTTGGCATAGAGTGTGGGTCAATTCTTGCTGAAGTGCCGGTTCTTCCAAGATTCCTTTGCATTTCTCGTGCACGAACTACTTTCTTTTAGTTTTAGCTTTGACTTCACACTTCTCCATATTAAGTTTCTACTAATAGGTAGGCTACTCTAATCTTCCAGGATCACTTTTCTAGTTCCATCATTTGATTTGCTTTTGTTTCCTCGTCGAGACAAAGCATAATGATAAGCAATGGAGATCCATGAAGCCATGATAGAGTTTGCACCTGAAAAGTACACTGTAGAAAGATCGCTTGTACAAAACGTCCTATAACATGACAAAGCGACGTGAGAGGTCACGCAATGCTCTCCTTTGTTGAAGTGTGGGAAAATCTGGATGAACTTGTCCTTCTGATAATTTTTGATATCGTTTTATCAAAGGTTCCCGGCATCTTCATATTCTTCTTCGGCTGGTCTCTCTGCAAGGGTCATAATCTAATTTTTGCCTTCTCGCCCTTCTCTAATAGGGCTCTTCTTTCGAGGACGCATTGGAATTAGTGAGTTCTGGGACCCGTGATATAGAATTTTCCTGATCTCGCCAAATGGTGTCCGTTGCTGGGGCATCCATTCTTTCCACAACGAAGACTCCATGCTTTGATGCAGGGTTGAAGGATTGATGCTAGCGTAGCCAGAGAATCAGCCAGCTGGTTATGCATTCTCAGGTCAAAGTTATTTCTTTGAATTGCTTGATGAGCTCGATTGACATTTTTTTATAAGGGACCCTTACGTGGGTCCTTAGTCTTCCATTCACCCAGCTGATCACCAGCTTTGAATCTGCTATGACCTTCAAGTGTCGGACATCGAGGCAGAGTGCAGCTCGAAGTCCGGCAATGATGCTTCATACTCAGTGATGTTCTTGGTCGTAGGAAACCCCAGCGGATATGCCTTCGGGATAACCACCCCTTCTGGTGACATCAACACGATCCCATCCCAATGCCATTCCCCTTTCGAATTCAAAGCTCCATCAAAGTACATGGTCCAAAAAAGATCAAATTTTCTATACTCAATGTCAGTGTAAAATACTTTTTCATCCGGAAAATAATCCATCATTGGCGGCTCGTAACATGGTAAAGGGTGACGTCCAAGGTGATTAGCAATAGCTTGTCCTAACATCGATTTCTAGAAATGATATCGAACTCTGACAACAAGATTTGCTACCGCCTGAAACAACCGGCTTTCGAAGAGATACTTGAGCGGGTCATGCGCGCAAGAAGCAGTACCGGATATTATAAATAAATGATTTGGAAATTTTTCATTAAAAATGCCTGAGATTTATAATTCGGATCAACAATAAAAATATCTTTTTTTCGATGGTTCCTTTCCAAGCGGGTTAGACCAGAAGGCTCAACCAAGAAAGAATTACCTTAATTTCTACCTAGTAACATTCTCAGATATCCTGGAGATGTTCTTGTAAGCACAGAGGGTTCCAAGTAACACCCTTCTCAGCTACCATATCATAACACTTCCACATAAGACCAAATCGAGAGAGCTCTTTCTTCTCGAGTTTGGACTTCAAGGAAGTTTCATAAAAGGGAGCTTTGAAGAAATTTTCTAAGTGTACATCAGGTGAGTGTGCTACACTCCAGTACCAGTGAACGTACTTCAATCACTCTTTTATCCAATTACGTAGTAAACTCCACTCAAGGAAGTCTTGGACCCTCTCGGTGGGAAACAACTCATCAGGTGTCACTTTCAAATCTTTGAGCCCATCTCTTAACTCTTTTATTTAATAAATAATTAACAAGATAGCCTTTAAAGGAAGCGAAAGCTCACTCGACCAAGCCATAATTCAAATGGATGGTGAAAAGACATAAGGCATCGAATAGATATAGGACTTTAATCTACATATCCTCGATTACCCTAAAGCGCTTGATTAGGTCAATGGCAAATTCTTGGTATGATATGAGTTGGGGCTCTTTGGTCTAGATTTTTTCCTAGGTCTTATTTCAAATTAAATTGATCGCATATACTACCTTTTTTGAAACAAGGACTACGCTCTGCTGGTGGACACCACTATTCATCATGTCAAGACGGGAATTCCGGTTTGTTTTCGAAGGTAATCAAAAAGATTCGACGAAAACCGGGCATACATTCGAGAGAGAGAAGGATTAGTTCGTGTCTGTGTCAAGGGGACGGGTGACCCGACTTCCTCCGGTAAGAGCTGTCTAACCTCTGTTGTGTTGTTATAACCTAGTCTTACTCGTTCTTACCTCCCTGCCTGTTCTCGTTTCTTTCTTCTCTTTCAGATCCTGCCCTGCCGCCTTCGCTCTCGTTCGGGCACCGGAAATCCCTTGCTTTGGGCTACGGTCTTTTTTTTTCCTTTTTTGCACTCCCCCCTCAAAACTACTATACTAATTCATAAACACTACTGGAACGGCACGGCACGACAGCAATACCACGACAGATATACTTACCGACAAGAGAGAGCGAGACTGACCCACCTAAGAGAGAGAACGCAAGAGTGACTTCCCCCTATCACTTAAAAGCCGGAAGAAAGTTTTGATTTCCCACGGCGTTATTTACCAAGCTCGGGACTAGAGGAGCATTTTTGGAATTTGAGGTATCGCTTGTGATAAGGATGAAGTCTCATTCATATAGTAGAGTCCTTAGCTTGCGCCCTATTTGAGACTGAGACTAAGGCAGGTTTAGAACCCTGTCCTATCACCTTTATCAAATCCCTAGCTCTCTTCCTTAGTGCAACTGTCCTATTCCTACCATGGGAATATCTATCTTTCTTTCTTGTGTCATATCTATAGTTTCGGATATCAAACCGGACGGTATCGTATATGAAGAAAGAGATTGTTGACGTTAGTAGACTAATCTATTCATTGGTAGGGCATTTCTTCCTGTGACCGCCTTTCCTACCAAAAAGCTAACCCAACCAAATCAGGGTTTTTTCTAGACTAGACCTTCGGGATTTTTTTAGGATTCATACATGCATTGATCCAGTCGAAGAACCTGCTCCAGAGCTACTACTCCGCCTAGCGTATCTTCCTGCCCGTCCCGGGTTCTCTCTGCTCGGTTCCACAATCAATCCCAGATCCATCCATTTGAGGGAGGTCAAATTCCGCGCTCTTCTAATTGCTTAGAAGGGTTCAAAAAGCCCTTTACATCTAGAGCTCATCGAAGCCCTATTAGTT
>CANTUT010001771.1:0-22500 GCA_947687605.1 Reutealis trisperma | reverse complement strand
ATGGCCTACTCGTGCCGACCCTGCGTTAAGAAAGAGGGACCAAGGGAATCTTGTCTGATAAGGACATTGATTTGGAGAGGCCGAGAGATGTGCGCCCCATAAAAAATGGAGGTTGAAGAACCTTTGAAGTGCAAGAAATGTACCGCCGTGCAGGAAGCGGCGATAGCAAATATTATCTTCACTCAGGACAATATGCTCTTGGGAGACATAAAACAAAATAAACCTCTCTCCCTTTACTTCTGGACATATTCCTTCTACTATTGATGAAAACAACCTATTCTTGCCTTGCAGCTTATTCTGTCAAATTGATATAGATATGAGATAGAATCAATCTTCTGTTTGAAAGGAGGTGTTAGCGGGAATTTTTTAAGAGAAGCAAGATCGTAGCATAGAAAGTCTTGCTTACTATCTCCTCCATCTAAGTAAGAGGAGGGTGAAGCAACTAGGTAGTAGCCTAAGCGCGTTGAAGCTTACATCATGCTACTTCAACTATATGCTTAACACATGCAATTCTAAGTGTGTTTTCGGGGCCTTGAAGGCCTATTAGATTAGGCCAGGTTCGTAGACTGGGTACATAGAAAGGGGAAAGGGACGCTAACAAGTACTAAAAAAACACTTTCTGGCTCGATCTTCTTACAAGGATTCGATTCTTCTGCCTCACAAGTGCCGGGCGATCCCAACCGCACCGATGCGGCTTAACCCTCGTTTATCCACAGATGCTACTTTGAAACAACTTGGAGGGGAACGCATCCCTTATAAGGGGAATATAAGTAAGTGGAAGCTGCATGAGCACTTTAACCAAAGAATGTAGGTCATAGCTAAATAAAAGGAGCATTACTTCGAACCAACAAGAAAGAAATCCAATTTTGAGTACTAACCAAAGGAGTGGCACTTAAAACGTAGAAAGACCAAAAACCCAGCCTCTTGCTGAACAAGATTCTCATTCTCTTTTCCAAGCCCGGTTATTAAACCTATGCTCTACTCAATCCCCGTATACGCTACCTTCCTTGATCGACCCAGAATGTACTATCTCTAGCCGTGAATTCACTACACGAACATTTAACATATGAAAGATAAACGAAAAAGGTTTAGCTCGCCCTATGGCAAAAGTAGTCAAGCCGATTTTCCTTCATTGCAGGATTTCCGTTGTGAAATTGTCCTAAATGTGATCTTACATAGGCGCTTAGGCCCTACGTACGTTCTAGTATATAGATGGGATAAAAAGAGCTTTTCAGGCCGAAGAATGCAGTAATTCAAAAAAGGAGAAAGTTGAATTAGCAGGCTAGATGTCTTTCACTCCCCGTAATTCCTTATGTGATCTCAGTATGCTTCCCCCAGAAGAAGAAGTAAGGGGTCCGGCAAGAGGTGAGGAAGAGTCTGACCTTAGAGGTGAGTACCGGAGGTGAACTTGGAGCAAGGGCTGGCATTGTAGTTCCTGGGAGTTGTTTAAGGGCTCTTACTGCCAGTTGATCGGCTTTCACACTTGGAGAGTTACTTGGAAAAAGAGTATAAAGGTCCTCCCTCGGCTCTGAGACTTTTATCAGCAAGGGGTCCGCTGTCTAGCATCTTTCGTATCTTGTTCGTCTTCGGTTACCTTCGCTGAGGTTTTTTTTTACCTCCGAAATCCATCTTTTGAAATGGCTAATGCCGGTCTTCAAAAAAGGCAGTCCATAGAAAGAATTCACTCCTGGCTGGCATGGCTTTGAGGTTCACTCAAGATCCTGATTCCCTCTGGGATTCTTAATTCTATCTGCACCTGCTGCTAAAAGTCTTGAATTCCCCCCTCTTCAGGAGCTTTCTTCATTCAAAATGGATTCATCAGTAGCCAAATCTTGTCTTACAAGACTGCTCGGGGAGACCCTTCCATTCCTCGGAGTGGCATGTCAAATATCTTAAAAAGATGAAGGGGCGGATTGATCTGAAACGAATCTTTCATTTTTAATATTTAAAGTCTTTCCAGGAGGCCGATTTCAATATCAAATCTCTACTGCCTATCAATGAGCACCTTTTGGCTAATGGTTGGAGCTAGCCAGCTTCCCGGATTCGAGTACTTTCAAAGTCTTTGCCCTTAGCCTTTTCTTTCCATTTTCCCTATAAAACTGGGCAGGCCAGCCAACTAAGCCAAGGATACCTACTGGAGTCGATTGAATTAGTCTTTCTCTTCATTATCAATCCCTTTTTCTATAAAATAGATTAATCCTGATTTTTCTTGAGGCTAACTCTCTTACCACTGTAGAAGTGGCACCTTCTTCTTTCCTAACTTTTTGGTTGGGGGACAACAACGACAAGACTTTGTCTCGAATAGCACACCGGTGGTCTCTGACCCTCATTCTCTTATAATAGAAAAAATATCAACTAAAAAGCGTTATCTAATTAAATTTCACGAATTCATTTAGTACACTACTACTAATAGAAAATCTAAGCTAGTGATCACAAATCGACCTCTTGACTAGAAAACTTGTAACATCGGTGAAAAAAGAGTTCTTGAGCGTCTGTCGTTATTAACATAACCAACGAAATCTTTGGGTCGGCAACATGGCTAATTCCTTCTCTGCCTAAGGCAAACTGACTAAAATACAAGAATGAATGCTGGATTTAATACTGTTAGTACGAGTCACCTTCTCTAAGGAGCATACTCCAAAAAGGATCTTTTTGTATGCCTAAGCATTCTATACCATCTAGCGCTCCAACTATTTAGTTTTCCACTCCTTTCGCTCATTCGTTTGTCTCTCCTTATACGCCAAGCTCTTTGTCGTCTGCATTATTACTTGATAGGATAGAGATCATCGATCGGAGCATTCAGTCCGGGAACAATTTGTGGGGAACACCCCTCCGAAAAGGTTTTATACTTAACCTATGTTCTGCTACTATAGTACTTCTGTGGAAGTAGAGTCTTAGCCTCAGTCCCCTTTATAGTTTTTAAGGTGGTCGATGCCCCTTTTCCCAACCTCCTACTTTCCATAAAGTACTTGAATCAAAGAAGCTTTGGGGACATATGGCACATAATTAACTGAAGATACGAGGCTTCCTTCCCTATATGACTGAGATCGGACCTCTACGGGATAGGAGAGGCAAGGGCGAATTGACAAACATAGTTATTAAATTCTTCGGCAGACATATGGTTGTAGCACCTTATTTTCCCACATACGTGGGTTGAATATGGGCAATGGGAATTGGAAGTGGATAGGTATGTCCTGGTATTGGTAGGGCTTACAAGGCAAGGAAACCGACCGGGTGCAAGCTCTTTAAGAAGCATTGCCAATTGCCAGAAGCAGAACTCTGGAGGTATGGCCGTTGACGACAGCAGGCCGGGAGAAGTAATCGAATCTTGGGGGAGCTTGACCAGAAAGAACCCCATAAGCTATTGATAAGTCAGATCTCTTTAAGTCTCTATTTGAAGTTTGTGCTGTAGCTTCAAGAATTGCTTCAGCTGGAGCTGATGGTCGGTATGTATTTTATTATAGTAATCGATCAGATTGCTAGTCGGGTATTAGACCGCCCCCTTGATAGGGTAGGGGAAACGAATGCCCCAAAGTCCACTTCAAAGGCTGAAGACCCGGTCAGGGAATGAGAAGTAGTCCAAGCTTCAATTGGTGTCATCTTTTGCACTGCTAATAAGTCAAATACCCCACTTTAGGTTCGTAGACACTGCTTAGACATCGCCCATAGAGCATTTTACTTACCTCGTGGAAGTTGATTAATAAGTTGGGATACAAATCTAAATCTTCTCTCCCGGCTATGAAATATAATAATGAGCACTCGTGGCACACTTACTATATCCGTTTGAGAAAAAAGCGGAGTTCCTATTCACCGCTACCCCTGAGTGAACAGTCGACCCAAAAGAGCAATTCAAGAGACAAGCTTGCTTCTTCTCGCGGGTTGGCTTTCGCTTCGCACCGAGTGAAGAAGGCATTAGGAAAGCATAGAAGACAGACCTAGGAAAATACTTACTATAACTAAGAATAGCCATTCGATTGATTCTTGCTATTCCATTTAATGCTAATAAGTCACCGCTTCGAGCAGTCGTAAGGCCTCCAAGATGGTACGAATCGTCTGCAGTCTGACTTACTTCATCTAGGCTCTTCATTCCTAATACTCTTACTAGCTGACTTTTCTAAAAGTGTTTTTTTCCAGTAATTTGTACAGGGAAAAGATATTAAAAAGGTTTTGTTATAGGACAGTAAGTAAGATAACCAATGGCAAGAACTCTAAGTAATGGGAGGACTTTGCCGGGTTTGAAGGAATAGATTGATAGGAATATTTCAATAACCCGGTATTCCCCGACAAGAGTGAGCAGGGAAGGCTGTGAAGCTGACAGAAGCACTAGTCTAAGGGTATACAGATTATCCCTGGGCTGATGGCTTTTCTTCCTTATCTTAAGACTGTTGGGGTCTAGGTCTTGTCAGAGGCTTCTGGTCGTATTAGCTATCGAAATCTGGAAAGGAGGGCTCTGTTCTATTAGCTCTTCTGCTCTGGCCAAAGTCAACTGGTCTAATTCTCCTCCGGTCACTAGTTTTTAGTATGTATGGAATAGAATAGGAATTAAGCCAATGCCTTGAATGCCTTTAAGAAGAGCTTTGGTTCTAATAGTCAAAGTATCAGCGCCAGAACAGGAAGAGGTTGCACGAATGAATGTTAGTACTAATCCTTTACCTCGACAAGGCAGGCTAAGCTAAGGAAAAGCAGCGAGATAGAATAGGAGTATGATAGTGATCAATGACTTAAAAACGACGCCCTTCGTCGCTAACTAGAGTGCCAAAACAAAACTCAGGCAATTAAGCCAATGATCGACTATTAAGGTTTATCGTAAGAGATGAAACTTTTTGAATGCTTTCTCAAGCTGTTGGTCACTGATTTCCTAACTTGCTTTCGAAAAGCCAGCGCCCAAGGGTGCTCATTGAGCCGGTCACCAGCAAGAACACGGCTTTAGTTAGCGGGTCTACGATCAGAGCGCTCAATCCATTGCTTGTTCCTTTTCATATCTGCTTGGTCAGTTGTTTTCAATTGACAGCAGTGCGAGTTAGGCGCGAATGGATTGAATTTTTATGGATGAGCCGTAGTCCTGGATTATAGGATTGAGTCCAGGAAGTCAGTATGCAAGGCAGGCAAGCCCCTTCTCATCTGTTGCTTCTTCGTTCCGCTTTCAGTCTAATTACGTGTAGTCAAGCGGCAGCTATAAGGCGCAAGGGCTTTTCGCGCTAGGGCGTAGTTGCTTCTTTGATAGGCAGGCTATGTCTTTCTCTCATTGATCAAAAGAGTATATACTAGTAAACCATGAGTGGGTGATGTCCCCTAGTATGATTTTTTATTTCTAATCAAGAATGACTAATCATCATTCTATATAACCCGGTTCAAGAACCAAAGAGAGGAAATTTACACTCCGTTCAAGCTATCGAAAAAGATGCTTTAAGGAAAGGGAGAAGTTGCGAAGTGTTCAAGCTGAGGCCAAACCGGAATCTTCTCTTTTTGAGCACGTTGATGCTGATGAAATCTCCAAGCCGCCCTATGCTCAGGTTGAGTAGTCAGTCGCCGGCATTATTCATCGGCAGCGAGCAATTTTTCCCCTATAGTATGAGTATGACCGCCCTCCTTTCTATGAGTGAACGGGATTCTATTCACTAGGATAACTAGGAGTGAATAGATGGGGGATAAAAGAGGATCAGGGACTCATCGGATCGGATCGGAGGGGAGACCAACAAGGAATGAATGGAATGAATTTCACGATTCGTATGTCGCTCACTGTCTTCGATGATAAAGGGCCATGTGATAAGGGAAGAACCAGGATTGAATCCTGAGAAATGGGTCCTAATCCATATAGATTCAAATAGCTTCCTAACCCAGTAACTCAAATAGCTCCAAGATTGAAAAGGCTAGTCCAACAGATAGAATAACGAGCAGCCAATACCAATCCATTTCAGAACTTAGAGGTTGACACTCCAGGACCACTTCTCGGCTTTTCTACCAGCTGACTACTCAGACTTTGCTACTCCTGTATAGCCCGCTTACGCTTAAACAAGGTGGGCATTCTCCTTAGCAAAAGCGCATCTTGCACTAATTGCACTAATAGATCTCTGGTTCCAGGGGTTCGGATCGGACCGGCCTACTTTCTTCGGGTACCGGACGTACTCTTTCCCTTATAAGGAGACATTCAGAATCGTCCAAATTGTGTTTTATCGAAAAAAATGACTGTTTTTGATCCTTTCGCCAAGAAAGAGAAGAGGGGAGGCGATACTAGTTATCAGGTCAGATATCGGAATTTTCCTGGCTCTTTCCCAGAAGCTTCACCCATGGAAATTGATCAAGGGAGTCGGGTTTAGTATATGGATCCCCGCTCCGTCTTTATGAACCATGGGTTCCAGCGGTTCTGTTCCCTAGTATTCCCGGTAAGGTTATGAAAGAAAGAAGGGGGACTGAGCATGAATCAAGGAAGTCAACGACCTTGCTCACTGTCAATGAAGAAAGTGCCTTGTCCATCATCAAGAAGAGATCCAATTACTCCCACTACTGCACCAGTTCCTCTTGTTGGCGGTTAACACTACCTATGTTCTAGTTCTGTCTGGACGGGGTAGAACAAGGAGGATGGAATTGCGTCCGCGAGAACCTGCATCTCAAAATCTCTGTTTTTTCATTTTCTTCTTTGTCTTCGAATTCCTCACTCGGAACTAGGAGAATTGGAAATCAAGGAGTCCTTGTAGCCTATATAAGACATTATCAAATTCTTTTTAACTTCAGCTGCCTTTAAGTGATAGGGGGGCCACCATTGAAGTCCAGAGTCTGAGCCTTCCGCATATGCTACTGGTCAATTCCTTTCGGAACTCTTCTTCTAGGCCATCCATCATACATATAGGGCTACTTCCATATAGGGGTACTACTTCCATATAGACCATAGGCTTTGTTTCATGAGGGGTACAACTAAGTCAGAACTTCTCCCTTGAGTTCTCCTCGAGCCTGGACCCTTGCGCAGAGGGAGTCAAGTAAGCAGCCTCTTTGTTGGCGTAGGTTGTAAGGCTAGGGAACGAATGAATGCATTTCTTCTTCGTACCGGGGATCGGGAATACGGGAATAAGAGCTATCGTAATCATTCAAACATCCGGGCGACGAGACTGACCACTATCTTCCTCCGCACCCTCACAACCAACTACTTATTTGAAAATCTTAACTTAGGCTCCACACTCTGTAGGTTAGGTTTGCCTACGACTTTCTCAAATCAACGAAAGACCGGAACCACATCCGCCAACCCCGAAGATCTCCTACTCTTGAAGAGAAAGGCCACTGCCAGCCAAGATAGTTCACGCTTTGCGATAAAAGATCATCGTCGAACCGGTTTCTAAAATCTATAAACATAGATTTTAGAAAACAAGCGAAACCGTTTTTTCAGTAGTGTGAGCTGGGCCTAGACTAACCAACCAATAAGATGGCTGGTAGAAGCTATTCCCGGTAAAAGGAAGGAGCATAATTCCTGATTTGACCCAAACAGATAGATTACCAACAAAGAGTAGCACTTCGCTTTGCGAAAGCACAGTCATCCCGTTCTCGTTCCTCTCCCGGTGGTCGAGTGACTTCGTTCCTCAGTGAGTTTTTGTACTTATTTGACTAAACGACTCCCTAAATTCTTAACCTGAACCACATCCATCCCGACACTAACCACAACTATCGTCGTCGTCCCGCCTCTCCCCGCTCGAAACCAACGGAAAGAGTCGCTCCCGCCTCTCTGGCAGGAACCTTTGGAAAAGGATCCCCTCTTTCTTTTTTCCTTTGCTTTGTCGTTCCTTGCGCCTACTTGTTTTGTCGCGAAAGGCGCCCTAAAATGTTCTTCAAGTGCCTGGCTCACGATGTCTTCGACAGTGCTCCAATTTCTTTCTGACTAGTGTGAAAGCCAAATCAGTGCATCTACTTTCTTTCTGGGTCAGTCCCAGTGCATTGAACCAATGTCTGCTGCATATGCGTACTTGATCGAATGGGTAAGCAGCTCCAAAAAGAAAGTCAACGAATTCCAAAGGAATCAAATATTTCGGTCAGCATCCAATCATAAAGCGGTCAGTTAGCAAGAATTTGTCTGTGGACCGATGGTCATTTGTTCTACTTCGTTTGGCAAGGCAATTTCGAAGCGTGGGTAAACCCTTTACATAGTTGACTAAACATTGCTCATGAAATTTGGGATGGGATCCTCATTTCGGTTAACCAGCTGTAGAAGCTTTGATCCTTGGAGGGGCCCCAGGTCCAGTAAAGATTGCCTATTCCAGTCTTTATCAGTGGTGGTATACAAATGGTTTGGTTTACGCACGAACAAAGATCTTTATACTGGAGCTCTTTTCTTATTACTATTCATCCCTGCCATCTCTTTCATAACAGGTCGGCTCGCTCCATCTACAACCCCAGTGGAAACCAAGTGTTTCATGGTTTCTTCATGCTTCATCTCGTCTCACTCATCATTTGTCGGGACTCTTTGGAGGGAGTCAGCTCTTTGGCTCGGACGGGACATTCATGCTATTCCCGAGCCAAGGGGGGAGCACATTCCCTCTCCTTCCCGTAAAAGGGTAACATTTCAACAATGTATTACCATATCCCCAACCCCAGCCCAAGGTTTAGAGCCTCTTTTCATAGGTCAGTGGAATCTGTATGCTCAGAAGCCCGATTCAAGTAGTAACTTCACTTATTCGGTACCTCACAAGGGGCGGGAACTAAACTACTACAAACACTCTTCGCGGATGGGTCTTTATAACACAATTAATAACTCTCTATCAGGGCCGGAACGAAATAAGGATAATGCATTTGCATGGCAAGAATGTTAGGAAGCTAACATCTCTCATCTGAGTGAGTTGGGCTAGTTTATTCCGAGGCCCTCCCACTCTAGGACTTCAATTTCATAATGATGTTATGCTCGCATCTGGTATGGTACTCCATCAAAACAAATCTTGATTGAACCTACTATCTATACTATATTAGCTTAGTGGATACAATCTGCTCACGGTAAGGCCTTAGTTGGGTTTGATGTACTCTTATCCCCCGCGAATGATCCTGCATTCAGTGCGGGTAAAAGCATATGGTTAGCTGGTTGGTTGGTTAAGTGCTATGTTTGAGAATCTAAATTCGTTATTCCTAACAACAGGGCCTGGATACTTTTTTGTTCACCATGCCATTGCTCTAGGTCATATCATTTGTCTCATCCATCCTTTATCTGAAAAGTAGGTGGCTGCTGATGAGCTTCGATAGCCAGTCACCCCGCCCAAGGAATAGAAAGAGATTTGTTTTCGTCAGCTCGTTAGCTCGTCATTGGGTCCAGTGAGGCTGATTCCTTTATATACATATTAACACTCGATGCTTCGCCATGGGGATAACGCCTAGATAGGTGGGGGAGATGCAGCCACAAAGCATGGATTTTGGTCCGATTCATTGAGATCACCAGCCTCGGAAGATAGATATGCAGATGAGCTTTTCCCGTGGTCCGCGGAGGCTGGAAATGAAGGAATAGGTGCCCTTAGCCTGGTATTCCACCCACTTGAGGGTATGGAAGAAGAGAAAGAGCAGAAGAGCTACGAATAGGATCACTTGGAGCTAGGTGCTTCTCCCTCCGCTGGCTAGTACCTCCTCTATTCCTGCTTTCCGGGGTACCTCTTCATCTAGTATCAGACGATTCTATTGATTTCTTCTCGGTGCAAAACAAAGTCCCTAGGACTCTTTCTCGTGAACTAGGATCAGTCAAATAGATCGCCCTTTCCTGTCCTGGAAGTTGATCCCCGTTGCCCAAAGCCAACAAAGGTTCTAAGAGTCAAGTAAATGGCCTTCCGGGAACTCCGATTAACTTATCTTATTGAGCCTCTCTCCTAGGGTTATACTCAAGTGATAATCTCTTCATCAGCGATTTCGAGCATCACTATATGATATTTCTCGCACCGGATATTGACAGTCAATTTGAGATGGATATTTGAGATAGATATTGAGTCCTCTCCGAGCTTCACTTCCTGCTTAACGAGCTCTTGCACTAAACTACAGTAATTACCTCCCGGATGGGAAACCACATAAATCAGGCAGAACCTGGCTTCAATAAAAGACGGCTCGGAGCGCCAGTGCGCGAAAAGCCTCCCAACAAGTTAAGATTGGTTTTTTCGGCGGGCGTCAAAGCGAGGAGAATGACCCGGTACCCGAAGTCTGCTTCCTAAGACCGCGTTCATTGTGATTGGTCTAGGATAGGCTCTAACTTCTATTGAGTTCCGTTCTCGCTGCCCTGGATCAGCCCCTTTACCTAGTCACCTCCTAGCCCCCTCAGCTTCGTGACATTCGACGAAGCGAGCAGAAGCTCTCCGCTCGTGCTTCATTGGAGCTCGCTTCCACACGGAATACTTCGCTGCCTACCCATTTTCCTAATCTGGTTTATCCTCTCGTTGGCTTAGTGGGACTTCCCTTGTGCTGGGACTTCTCTCACGTCAGACTGATGCCGGCTTTCTCAAATCAATCGGTAATCATCCGGAAAGACTTCCTTCCATAAAGCGAAGCTCTGAAGTTCCTCCTCAAAAGAGTTCTTTCTGCATTCCCAAGTTCTTCTCAAGCGATTAGATAGACCAGCGGGGCATCTTGGTTCTACACTTCCTTTCTTTAGACTAGAAAGATCAGATCTAAGAAGGAGATTATTCAACGGAAAGGACTAAATAAAGAGGCTAGGACGGAACTATTCGTCGGAATAATGTACGGCTAAGCGCTACTATACTTACTATTTTTTTCAGGGCTAGCAGAGGAGGAGGGTGGGTGATTCGGCTACTGATCCGTGCGCTGATCCTTCTATTTCTATAGTAGGAAGACAAGATCGCAACGAACTCCCGTAATGGCCGGAACAGCCTCTTTACCTGCCATATATCTAAGTAAATTCGATGATTATTAGTTTCTCATGAGAGTCCTTATACGCGACTTTTTTACAACAATGTGTTCTGCGCAGCCAACCGAGATCCTTTCCTTGAAGTGAGCGAGCAAGAGCCAGTCAACAAGCCATAGCTTGTGGATTGGTCTCGGTAAGGGAAGAAAGAGCATTCATTTATTAATAAATAATCTGAGGCCGGCTCCAAATAATCCCCGATTGACTCGATCAACAGGCGGTTGTCGGATTTCGGAGTGGTAGAAGAAGTCGAAAAAGACAGAGTTTATGAGGCAAAATCATATTTTATTTGTTTATGGATTTTTCTCACGCGGTCAAACCTAAAGCTTTTTCTCGCCCTAATCAATAAGCGGAGGCAGCCTTTCACCAGTTTGTCATGAGAGTTCGAAAATCTTCCATTGTCTTTGTGTGAAGCTCGAGAGGGCTTACAGAGAATGATAGGGGCAAAAACACATATTGGTCTAGAAGTCGAAGCAAAGTCCTGTCCTATTGGAAAAGACACTACTACAACATTTGTCTAAAGAATCTCCTCTACCGAGTCATTGTCCCCCACATTTGGTTCTTCCCATGATGCAAGACGATCGGCCTTAAAAAAGGGAGCTTCCAGTAGGGCTGTCGTGGAGTAGTTGAAAAGTGAAGAGAAGACCTTCTATTTCCTTATCATCCAATTTTTTAGCAGGCAGAGTAAGTCATGATTCCTCCTATTACGAATGCGAAAAGAGACAAGGGTCGATGTAATTGAGAGTAAAAAAATATGGCTAATCCTGAGGAAGGCAAGTCGCTTATCTCTAATCTCCTTTTGATTGAAAGCAGTCCTCACAGGCGCCTTACTAGTAGGGGCATCCAACTCATGGTTGCTTGCTTCCTCTGCCGAAACTTACTAATAGGGCGACCTCCTCTTCTTTGCTGATGATGAAAGAGCTTCTACGGCAGCTTCTTCTGATGATGAGCCAGGATCATACTCTTCATCAGAGTTTGATTGGACACCTTTTGTGGTAGAACCTAGTGAACCGGGCGTGGTGTACTCCCTCTCTTCTCTTTCCGTACCGGATCAATATCGGTCGCTTCCTCTGGTCGCCTAGAAGTCTCAACCTAAAAAAACTTCAATAATCAATCGGAATGTGATAACTCAAAGAAAGTACTATGAGGCAAACAGAGGCCCTTTAAACCCACGTGACGATGATGATTCCTCTATTGAAGAAAAAGGTGCGTTTAGAGCTCGTTTAGAGGGCGTTTAGAACCTTGTACGAGTGATAGTACCTTGCTTAAAGAGTATTTCAAGTAATGTGAGAATAGGAGCATCTTCTTTGCTTGGGCCATCATGTCAGGCTTGAACGACAGAGGAAGTTTGACACGAACTTCTTTTCTCCAAAGAAAGATGGGGCAAGATAGATATGCCTCTGACTTATCAGAAAGGACCTTTTCGTGATGCTCGCTGGGAGACGGCCAGTCTGACTCTGAGAGTTGAAAATAAAGCAAGGCGGAATTCGCCTACCGGAAGTGAACTACCTAGGCGATCATATTGGTAGGTTGGGAGTTGTCTAGTAGATATTGGATATTCAGACTGACCGCTTCTGCGTCTTGCTTTCGGCGCCTTTGCTTACCGGCTTGAGCCGGAGGCTTGGGCTCAGAACAGGGGCCTTTGGGCATGGAGAAAGTGACCTCTGAAAGAGCTGATATGGATCCGGCTTCTTCTGATGATGAGCCAGGAGCAAGCTCTTCGATTCAGCCTTGCATCTATGGTCGATCGCTCCAGCGTTTTGTCCCTTCCCGAGCTCTGGTCAACCTATTCCAGCACCTCGTTGCCTCCCTTACTCTAACCGGAGTAAGGCCAACTTGGCAACAGTGAACGCATCCGGGTGGACACCTCTGTCCGTGGTTGTAGTTGGGAGCGGGTCTACGCAGGGGATATGGCTGCGCTACTCTCTCCTAAAACGCTGCCCGAGGGTTTCTGCACGCAACATCCCCCTAAGCCGAAGGTGTCATCCCATGCACTCTTCGGTCACTCCTTGGGCACATTCCGAATGACCTATTCGACCCGGAAACTACGCTTTTTGCTTAAGAGAGGGGCCAAACTACATAATCAGGAGGGTCTGGCGATCCGCTTCGATGGAGGGAGAGGTGCCCGCCAAAGTGTGCTTTATTGAAAAGGGGATATGATATGGGGCCTTGCTGGGGAATTTCCCCCCCCACACTTTCTTCGGTTTGGCCAGAGGGATGAGCGCATAGTTTAGTAAGGACAGTTGCTTTCCCGAGAGCGCTTTCTCATCCATTTCTAGTCGGGGATTGGATCTTGTCTTCCCTCTTTCTTTCTTTCACATCGGGACATAAGGCCTATCTCTCCTTCAGTCGTGATAAGGAGTTGGTCGCCTCGGGCTCTTCGCCCCTTCCTTTCCACGCCCCCGGCTCTCTTCCAGTGGTATGGCTTTTGCCCTTGTTTCATTGTACTTTATAAAAATCGAATTTAGAAGCTTCTTTTCTAAGAGCATGTTCCTGCATAGCCGCCTTTGGATACACCCCCAGAGAGTGGCAATGATGCGGCCCTCGCTTAGTCGAGGAAGCTTTTTTGATAGGTATCAAACTTGAGCCTTAGAAAGCAGTCTTGTAACGGACCCTTCTTATGATTCAATTCCTTTCAAACCTTCCTCTCAGTGGAAGGTATAGTTTTTCCCTCAATCAGTGAGACTCGTAGAAAGAGGTTTGGGTTTGTGTGTATTTGGTCTTCCTCCCTTTCTCCCGTGGGTCTTGGCTGATGTTTGTGTTCATCCTCTCGCCGGATGTTGGGCATCTGAACTTGACCTTCGCTTCGTTTCCTTTTCGCCTTTCCTTTGGGGGGAAATTCCCATTGGTAACGGCCAGCATTATCTCTCTTCCACATCCTACTCCTGGGGGTCAATGCGCTTCCTTCCGCCTGACTTTTGAACCTCTCCTCTTCCCACTAAGATAAGAAAGGGTCCTTACTAACCTTACCAGTTGGCTTGGATGAGCGTTCAAACCGAATCGTCTGCTGTCTCTTTCCCCTTCAAGTTTCAGATCGATATTGAGTTCCATATCCTGTTACAGATACTCCAGATGTAGAGACAGATCCAGAGCCATTTAGAGATCGGAACCCCGTTCCGGGTACACCCATTTTAGTAACAACTGCTCCTAAGCCGGTAGGTCTCGTTCAAAAGCCACTTTAGTTGATGTGTCCCATGTTCGGTGATGATGTTGTCATCGCTGATGTGCAAGTTGCTGAAGTTTATTTTCAGTGTCTTCAGTAGGAGTTTCAGTTTCCATTTAAACTAAAAAATCTCTTCTTTCTGACACTGGTGCATTTGAGTTTGCTAAGCGTTTTAGCGTCAAGGGCGTGGATTTATCTGCTCGTTGTTTGCTTGTTTACCACCATCTATATGGTCTGATGGCTATATGTAAAAAATA
The DNA here is from genome assembly GCA_947687605.1 of Reutealis trisperma. Classification (NCBI taxonomy): domain Eukaryota; kingdom Viridiplantae; phylum Streptophyta; class Magnoliopsida; order Malpighiales; family Euphorbiaceae; genus Reutealis; species Reutealis trisperma. Next base: position 8,213 of record CANTUT010001771.1, on the reverse strand, counting down.
TCCATTCATAACGAAGGTTCTCTACCGCTCCGTGGGTAAGGATAGGCGGTGGAGGTTATAGGGTCCTTGCCAAACTCAGTCATACAAGATCTCGTCACTTTAAGCGGGTTCTTGCTATGTACACCAAGCCTCGGGGGCAAAATGACTATCCATTAGAATTGTGGCTTGGCAGAGTGAGCTTATTCGCTTTGGTCTTCTCTGAAAGATCTATATCTATGATTTGGTAGCAGAGAAGGGTGTAGCTTGGAGCTCGCCATGCCAACAAGAGCACCTCCCCAACTGCAAGACAGAGGCTACTGCCTTACATGAACTAGTTGCGAGACCGGCGAGCGCAGTAAACAGAGCGAATCTTCTAGAGAAGGGTGCGCGTCAACATGGGGAATCTGTCCGGCTTTCAAGCAAGTCTTCGTTTGTTGCTTCCGATGCATCAGGAATCCCAGCTTGATAGACATGCCTCTTCTTTCCCTAAGGGGTCAATACAATGAATAGGCCTGTCGCAGGGTTCGCCCACATAGGCCAGCCCCATGTACCACAGCAGAGAGCAGAGATCAAGGAGGTCAGAGGCTCGTAAGAGCACTCAGAACCCAGATTTCCGAGCTCGTGAGAAACTTGGGAAAAGTGGCTGCCAAAGTCTCGCAGTTCGATAACCTAGCAACCACAGTAGAGACACTGTCCACTAGAGTTGCACAGGCCGACAACATAAGGATCCCTACCCTTGACCAGAAGGCATGTGAGCCCGGGCCCTAGAGTACCTTACCGATTGAAAAGCTTACTATACAAAGGGATGCGTCAAATCTCTATGCCAGCGTCTTCATTGGGTGAACCTTGGAGATAAGCGAGATTTTTATAGGGCTCATGGTTTTTTTTAGGTAAGGAAGTTGAATGTGAACAAGGAATAAGCATTCTTAGCTGCAGTTTCCGTTGAAGGAGTCAACGGTAGCCGACAAGTGGGTTAGCAAACAGGTGAATCAATAGGCTTTGCTCCTGCCTTCGCTTCCAGGAGAGAAAGAGTAGTGGCCTGAAAGCTATTCTTACACAAGATAGGATGGCAGGGAGGGAGTTCTTGAATGCCGAATCCCTGTATTGAACTCATACCCGTCGGCAGGCTTTCTTCCCGCTTAAGATAGACCCGATTCCAGTGTCTCGTAGAAAAGGAACTTCGCTGCTGGTTTGGAACCCTGAGCAGACTGCCGGTGATTTTATTTCCGGGTATGAGTAGGATCGCTAAGCTGGGCATGTTCCCTAGGCCCGAGTGAAGTAGGTTCCAGGTAGTAGGTTCGAAGTTCCTAGCCTTCAAAGGCGTTGACTTCGCCCTTTAGCAATTCGCCCCTTAGGCTAAGGCTGAGGAAGGGCTTGAGTCAGACTTTATCAGAGCTTTCTCTGTCGCTAGCGAAAGTTCATGCTTTGAGATATCCGATTGGAGAGTCAATGTGGGCTTGCTAGGCTAGAAATTGAATAATCGATTAAAGAAAGGAGCTCGGATTAAAGCTCTCCCACCTTCGTAATGTAGTAGCTATCCTTCCTATTCTTTTCCTTGTCGAGCGGAGGAAGCGGCAAAGAATTGCGTTAAAGCCTCTCTTCCTATGATTATGGAACTCAAGTCTGAAAGAAAGAGTTTTGCCCCTAGTTTGAATACTGGCTACTAGCAGGCTTGACTTGCCCTATCACTGAAAGGCCCTGATGGTCACTCGTCACTGGTCACTATCCCCTCGCTCCTGAACCCAGTTTTTTTTCTACAGTGTGAAAAAGTCCCTCTCTAGATTGAAATGACAAGGGGCGGGACCCTCTACTCTATATATATATAGATAGAGAGATGCAAATACGTTTTCAAGGATTCCACTTCATAAGAGCTAGTGGAGCTTTTCTCCTCAACCAGGCAAAGTTAGAACTAGATTGGAAAGCGGAAGGCAGGGGCATTCACCCTTTGTTTTGGCACATGAGGTTCATCCGCCCCAGGAGTTTACCAACCGATTTTCCAACTGCAACTAAAGTACCGGCTTCCTACCGTTCTTAGTTTGCGAAAGGCTCAAAGACAAAAGAAGGGGCGTATGAAAATCGTATGACCTGAGAATTGGAATAGGAGGAATTCCTGGTTTAGAGTTGACCTCTATAGTTCTACTTATAGGCGGGCAGGACGGGGTGGAGACCTGCACCACTGAATTCGATATCTGGATACATGTTCTTTGTTACATTTCTTTTTTATTTTTCTAGAAGCACATGGGGATATGGGACGCGTGTCTAGTTCTCATTGGAAAGGAATCAGCTGAATATTCCTTATCTTTCTCGCCTGACACTGTTTGACACGCGGTGATACCTGATTGGCTCAAAATCTATAGTTGTAGAAAAAATATCAAGAGAACAAGCACGCGGGAAAAAGTCTTTTATTTTATTAATGATGATTGAGCAGCTTTAGAGTGAACCCTTTAATCTGAATTCCCTAGTTGAAATGAGAAAGATGGTTTCCAAGATGGAGACTGGACTGGTCTCCTCTCCAAGGTTTGAGATCGCTAAATAGCTAAGTGGGCTAGTCCATGAGAAGTAGGCGATGATCCCTCAAATGGTTCTTCTTTCCCCTTCCCAGGATCGCTAAGTTCGATTCCGAGTTGGATTCCTATTTCAGGTTTAGGCGCTTCTTTCTTTACCCGAAGAGTGTAACTGGCTTGGCAAGGGCTTATTCCCTGACTGATATGATAGGATTAGATTTATAGGCGTAGGCCTATAAGGCCAGAAAGGGGATCGATCGGTAGGTCAAAGACCCGTAGTATAGGAGTGAAACTGGTTCCAGGGATGCATAGGAGGATGGGGCACATGAACATTGACAAATAGGAGAAGCTCGCTGGGTGTGAATGTGAAATAGGAGGCTTGGAAGCGGAGCATTATTTAAGGACTCTATTCTTCCCTCCAATCGGCTCGTCACATCGAAGTCAGGTATGGGCCACCTTTCTAGACGAAGATCTAGAAACAATCACTTAAGAACCATGATCTTCGAGAAGTGCTGTGATATGAGGCTTTGTTTGTCTCCAACTAATGATCTGTCCTTCGACAACGGGGGAAGCCCCTCCTCGACAAAAAGGGACGAGACCTGCTCTGTACTAGCTCGTATCTTTATCCTATTTCCCGCCCACGCAATTGGTCTATCGCGATGTAGAGCAACAGATGGAGGAATTTTACTACTAACAACATTTATCATATCTGGTTGGTGGGCAGGCTGCCGTCCCATGATCCGCTTTCGTATCTTGAAATGCCACTTCGTAATATCTGCTTTCCAGGGCAGTGCTTCTTTCTTTTGAGCTTAATAGGACTTTGGAATCGAAGTTGCCCTATACTTTGGGGAATCTCCTTCGGACCCTCGGCCTCTTCTTGCCTGATCCAGCAGAAGCTCAAGCCCCTTCCCTTTACTCCATAGGGCCTTCTCCTATTCCCCTGAACCCTATCTACTTTGGCTAATAATCTTCTATCTCTGGTCATTGGTCCAAGCCCGGTTTTTCATCGCTGTTTGGTATTCGGGAACGCCACCCGCCTGGATTATGATATAAGATCGCTTCCAATTTAAGACGTGTGGCTGAGGGCAGGTGATCGACCCGGATTCGCTGATCTTATTCCGCAACTCGGGATTGGGCCCTGATGGAATCATCTGCACGACGTTTCATATTTTGTAAGATGAGATAATCATACTCGTGTTGGATCAGCAGGTATCTACTACGTCTTTCCCCTTAGGCAGAGGCAATGTAATGACGGAACCTGTGGTATTGGGAGTGGCAGAATCAGATGGACTGGTAAGGAGTCCAGGTGAAGTAGAGCCTGCCCGTTCTGCAAAAGGAAAGGCAGATCTCTCAGATCGAAGAGCAAGTCCTATTGACTCAGAACGTCCCGGTGAATCATTAACAGAAGAAGACTGAGACTCAAAGCTGGTCTTGGTCCCATTCCTGACTCAGTCGAAGAGCCTGGCTTATATATCTTTAGATTGAAATGAGTTCCCCCCTTGGACTAAACAACCAAGCATTGACTTCGATTCCTACTTAAACGACTGATGAGTTTCCGGCTCCTGGTTCGAAATGAACAGCCCTGCTAGTTCCGAACGAACGACAACGATCAAATTGGTGGTGATCATCTTGGTTCAAAAGAAGGATAGGTACCTGACCTTAGAATAGAGGCTCCTAATGAATATTGAGACCTCCCTGCCAGACCGAAACCTGCCGACAGATGACATCAGATGAGCCCCATCAGCCGAGATGAGTCGCATTTAAGGCCGTCCGATCGATGACTTCTTACGCCTTACGCCGATTCAGGAGCGGTTGAAGCCATTACAATACAATAATAGAATACAAGGGAAGGCTTCCCCCAGGAGAGGCATCTCGACTGCTGCCATTGAATCAGTTGAGTTTGGTGCTATCGTTTTCGTATATAAGAGAAAGGCTGCACATGAATCTTACTCTATCCATTTTCTTTTTCCTGGTGAATTACCGGTGTGACATTAGTCACTCTTGGTCTTCTATCCCTAAATCCCTAACCGCGGTTGAAAACCCAGTGTTAGCAAGTTGGAATATCCCTTGTTCTCGTAACCGGTACGGTACTAGTCCCGTAGAAGCTCGAACTCTTGCCGCTCTTGTTGGTGAGTGAATAGCTATAGTGCCTTAATTACATTACTTAATTAGTGGATTGACTGCTTTACTCCTTGCTATTTGAAAAGAGTGCTTTCTGCGCCTTATAAAAGACTACTTACTGGCAAATTTAAGAAAGAAAAAGCCCTTAATATAGAGAGTTTGTTTTATTGGATTAGTAGTCTAGCTTCAGTGCACCGAAGGAGTTTGAAGCCAGAGCTCCCCGCCGCCACCCCTGTGTGCTATAGAGCAACCTTTCTTCCTGCATGAATAGAAAGACTGATTCTGCCCGAAGGCTTTCTCAGTACCCACCGAAGGTGATCTCTCAAGGTACGAGTTATCCCCCGGAAGGGATCTTTCCAGGTAGGGGCCTCTCAGTCACCAAGCTCACAACTTGTTCTCTTCCTATTCTTCATGGATTAAAGGTACGGCTTAGGAATCGCGAAGCAGCTACTAGGGGTCACAGCGGCGTGTAGTTTTGTCTTACCTATATCCTCGATTCATAACACCAAGCTTAGACACCCCGAAGGATACTTTAGTACCCCAGTCAGTCGGCGCATAAGGAGTTGGGTCAGAGATTCTTACTAAATACTATACTGGACTAGTCATGTTTCCTCCACCGTAGGCTCAGAAAGCACCCTATTTTGCAATTCCTTCGATAGCTTCTATAGCCTGTCCTAATCCTCGCAACTCCTGCAGGCCAAGCCATTGGCATTCCCAATAGTCTTCGGTCTGGCCTATCGCTACTATAAAGAAAGAAAAACCTCGATCTCATCTAATGAAAACAGGAGAAAGGGAAAGACCCAACCCCACAGCAGGCACTACCATTTCACCCTGCCCTTTCACCGACGGTTATTTCGTGGTCGCAGACCACGGCTGCTAAAGAACAGGCCAATAAAGCCTCGTTTGGAGACCTTTGACCAGGGGAAGATCCCACTATTTATGGCCGAGCAAGCCCTGTTGAGGAGCTAGATAACCAATCTGCCACAAGGAAGGCTTAGCGCATGTTATGACTAAAGGACATCGATGGCAGAACCCAGTTCCAACAGAGGAGCCTATGGACCCTTTCAGCAGATCAGACAAGGAGTTTACTGTTACCGTGCTGGGGGACTAGCATTAGGGATTCGGGTGGGACCTTAGAAATAGAAAAGCGGAAAAAACAAATCCAAGTAGGAAAAAGCCGCGATTGAAGACCGAGAAAGACTATATATCACCCAGAAGGGCATGGTTGCGGGCGTTTTTGATGACATCGAGGCTTTATTCTATAGTTGCGACGGTAGCAACTGACTTGACCGCATCCGAGCAAGCTACTTCCTTGCTGGCTTTGGGCTGACACTAAGCATGAAAATTCCAGTTGGAAGTCTTTCCTCTTTAGCAGAAGCATAGCGGATGAGCTCTAGGGGGTACAGCTTAAGAATCCGAAGGGGTGAACTATTGAATACGACGGTAGGTCAGTTGGAAAAAGGAACTCACTTTAGACAGAAATGCCACTACAGATGACCGAAGAGAGGAACATCCATCGCTCCCCATAAGGGAAAAAGTAAACCGCGCAGAAGTTGGGGAACTGGCCGTCGATGCGAACGCTACGAAGGAGGTGGACTCAGACCGCATCATCCCGTTACTAATTCTACCATGGAGCCCCCTTCAGGGCACTAATCATAATATGGGTATTTCATACAAACTCTATAAAAGACGGAAAACTTCATATCACTATCGGTCTTGGCCTCAGACTTGCTCTTACTTTCCCAACCGAACGAAGGATCCTCCTATATATAATTATATAAGATAGTCTAGTCGGGGACCATAGGGGGTTCGAGGACTTGGGGGAGGCTAGCTCAGATCAAACTAATCCTTAGAATTGTTGCTCTCTAAGGCGGTGAAGACGCTCAACCGAATGGAAGGACCCGGCCTTGATCTTTTCTTATGGGCCAGCCAGTATCAAAATCGAAGAAGATGAGTCGGCATGTGAGAAGCCTTTGGGCTACGACCTTGCTTGGAGTTTATCCAGCGATAGCTGGGATCACGAACACACTAATTCAATAGAAAGAGGGGGGAAATCTTAATTCTATTATTAGATATTAGACGTTACAGGTCCGGGTCACGATCTGGTTGATCGGTTGAACTTTTTCCATTGATCTGACGAATCCCCTTTGGACTGAAAGAGGAAGGGAACGGATTGGATTCAGCCTAAATTCATTCTTTTACATTGATGGGGAAACAAGGATTTCGGGAGTCCCCTGACGCAGACGCTGATACGTACTGTTGACGACTAAGCAAACCTCGACTTTCCTTATTCTGCGATTTCCCAACCCTAGCTGCTTTCTCATAAGCCAGCCAGGCCCTCACACGAGGGGGAGCGTGCTGCATTCATTACATAGGAATGTCCACGATACTAGGGTTCCCACCAATAGCTAAAGTCACCCGAGAGCCGATGAATTGAGAGCGCCCATAAGATGGTTTTGCATTTGATGGATGGCGTACCCCTTTCTCCGACTCGAACTCTTCCTACCTATAGGGCTGGGCTCTCACTATCGACGTCAATCTAAGCTAACCGGATAGTGATGATACCAATTGCTTTCAAAAAAATCCTGGTAATCCAGCAACCACTCGATGGGAGTCCGCTCTTTCGGTACCAGTTATCGCCCTCGGCCAAGAGGAAGAAGGCCAAATAAGCGACGTTAGAAGACCTTGATAGGCAAATCAGTCGTGAGCCCATGCTTGCGTGCCTTTATACGACATTTAAGGCTTCCCCTATTGCTGGTACTGCTGACCCCTCGGGTCATGGTGTAACCCCTCCAGCAGATCCTGCTTCCTCACGCTTTCCTAGCTACCTAGCAATTAGATAGAATACAGGCTAATCAGGTCTGGCTTTTGGCGATCTCGCTTTAGGGCAGTTTTATATCCAATTAAAGTCCAGTTCTTTTCCCTTTTTAAGTGGTACATATGAAGCGGGGCGAACACGGTCCAGTCCCTTTTTTATCCTTAAGAGGTACGGTCTAGTTTCGAGTGTACTATCTATATCAGTATTAAGTAAAAGCAGAAAAAGCTTTTAAAAAGGTAAATACCGTAGGAAGTCTTTCTCTAAATAGCTTAGCTTCAACTTCCGGGCTTACCCCTTTAGTTTAGTTAGATTGAAGGCTTCCTTCCCGGACGGTACTCGACATTCTAATTACTAAATAGTAAGCAGAAAAGTAAGTAATAGAAAACGGGAAGGGCACTGATCCTTCACTTAAACTGTAAGGCCTTGACTTACCTATAGCTTTCTTTTCGCTTCACCGGCTGTAGATGATCAAACTTCTGCCACGGAGTCGGCTTCAGTATAGGATACAACTTCTATCACTGAATCATCTAGGGAAAAAGAGTCCTGCTATCGCTGCATCTTCCGCTGTCCTTTCCTTTTCGTACGAATAGTGATTAGTTCGATTCCTCTTATGATATTTCATTCAAATCGTAAGGGTCGATGTAATTGAGAAAGAATGTAAAAAACTCGCGCTGTCCCCTCCTTCCTCCTCTAGGATTCCCCTTGCTGGGAGAACTGTTCTGGGCAACCCTATGTCTTTATTTTATTAAAGAAGACTCTTCTCTGGGTAAAAGAATCTTTCTTTACCGAAT
>CANTUT010001770.1:15000-41398 GCA_947687605.1 Reutealis trisperma | reverse complement strand
TATATATATATATATATATATATATATATATATATATATATATATTATATATATATATATATATTATATATATATATATATTTATTTATATATATATATTGAATTCATGCCCTATAGTGCCGACTCGATACAATTAACATATTTTAAAATACTCAAATTTTGAGTTTCTACACCAATTTTTCTTTTCTTTTCATTCCTAATTCAATTGTAATTTATTTTTATTCTTATTTTTGGTCAAAAACTAACTTATTCAACACTCCTTTCCCAAAACAAATCAATGAAAAATTGTTTCTTTTCCAAAAAGAATCACACCTCTTCCCAAAATATATGACTTTTCACATCACACTCTTACACACCTATATAACCCTAACCCTTACAACACCACTCCCCTACCCTTTCTTTTTAGATTTTGAAAACGCAAATCCTAATATTTAAGTAATTCTTTCTTCTATTTAAACATCATCTTCTTCATTAATCATTCACATATTACACTATATTCACTCATAGTTGTAGAAATTTTCTATTTTTCTTCTTTATTTTCTAACTATAAGCAAGTATTGGTAAGACCAAAGGATCAACTTCTTCAAGGCCTCAAGAAGAGCAACAAGAGGAAGACCTTGCATTAATGTATGAGTCCTCCTTCCCCATTCACTCATATGAAGAAGGAGCCAAGTTCTCTAAAATCAAACGTAGAGAAATTGTATCTTGTAAGTATTTTCCTCCCTCTTTAATTCATGAGGTTGGCATGGAGGAAGTATTCAATCAAGTTCTCACTTCTTGTGGTTTGAAAAAGCTTGTAAGTATGCAAGAGCATTCCTATGGCAATCTTGTTTCTGAGTTCTTCAGTACACTTGATATCAATGCTACAAATTCTTAAATTCTAGAATTAAGATTGCTTGGCCAACCTTACCAATTAACTTATAATTTTATGCAAAAAGTTTTTGGTTTTAAAAGAAGTGGTTTTTGTGATATCACTAATGATTTTAATGTTAATGGCTTTTGGACATTCTTAACTAATATAGAAACCCCTTTTGAACCTAAAAAGGGGAAAGTGATGTTCATAAAGGATTTGAAATTCTGGATGTTGCATGAAGTCATTGCATGTGTTATTTTTGGTAAAACTGAAACTAATAGAGTAACTGTTCAAGAGCTCTTTTTGATGTGGTGTGTTTATAAATCAAAGCAAGTGTGTTGGACATATTGGATTTTTAATAAACTCCTCATATGTGTTACTCGTAAGGAGCATCCATTAACACATGGTCATATTGTTACAAGTATTGCTAAGGGGTTTCATATTAATTGCTCAAACTTTCCTTATGTTGTCAAATACTCATATTTCACAAAGCAAGCCTTCGTAAGAGGCAAGGTTATGAATGCGAATTTTAACCATGTTGTAGCGTACACACGATCTTGTTGGAAGGGGTTACGTCACCCTATTTATAATTTGGATTAAGACTCTGATGACAATGTTCCACCACCTAGAGAGCCACCACCACCAAGAGCCCAATCAACGGTTTAACTTGCATTACCACCATCATCCTCTACTCAAGGAGAAGCAAGTGGCTCCACTCTTAGTGACCACTAACTTTTGGAGGAGATCTTGGCAAACTAAAGGAGCATGCAACATCAACTTATTGCCTTGGAGGCTAAGAACCAAAGGATGGAGCGCACGCAATATAGTATGGACTATAAATTGTGTAATTTCTTTAGTTACTTTGGGTATGACATTTCGACACCACCACCACCCAATGCTCAATGAGGTATGTTTTTCTTCCCTTCTCCATCATCTTTACTTTTCTTCACATTGGGGATAATGTGAATTTCAAGTATAGGGGAAGGATTGAATGATGAAGTTTGAAGCTTTTTATTTATTTTTTGTTTTGATATTTTATTTTGTTTTAATTTTTCATTTTCTGCATTTTTAATATATTTTTCATGATTGTTGTTTTGTTTAGTTTAGTATTTTAGAATTTGCTTCAATAATTTTTGTCCTTTTACTTAAGTTTCTCCATGTTATTATATCTTGATTAGATTTTCTCATTTTGTTTTCTAACTAATTTGATGATCGTTTTTGATAAATGCTCAATTGGTAAAATTCTTAAGTCTTTTTCTAGTATTTGTTAAGATTTTGTCTTTTTATCTCACTCTTATTGCTTTTAAAGATTTCTAATTATCTAGTCAATTTTCTAATTTTGCTTAATTGTTGAAACTGAAATAAGTTAAGTCTTTGAATTTGCATGATTTAAGTTGCCTAAAGGAAACTATAGCCATAATACGAGTTATGCATTAGTCAATAATGGATGAGGATACTAAAAGAACTATATTTTTTTGCTAATAAAAAAATGCATATTGAGTAAGTTGTGTGCAAATGAGTTTGCTCCTTAGTTGCATTCAATTCAAAAGATATGTATGGTATGCCTATTAAATATGTACGTTCAGTAAGTCATGCGCGAATGAGTTTGCTCCTTAGTCACATTCGATTTGAAAGATGTACCTTATTTAATTAAAAAAAAAAGAAGAAGAAAGAAGAATAAGCAAACTATGTGTCTAAAAATGCCATGAGACTTATTGCATTCTTGCATGTGCTTTCTCTTATCCCAAAGAAGGCTACTTGAATTTATTGAATTCTTGACTTAATGCATGGACATTTTGACTAGAAAAGCATGATTAGGTCCTTGACTAAATAATTGAACAACTTTGTTACCAATAAGGATGAGATAATTAGACAAAGCTCAAAATTTATGCTATAAGACTTGTCATCCTTTACCATTGTTGGGCACTAAGAACTATATCATCAAATATTGGCCATATACTCCTTAAATAAATTTTGAAGATTGTTTAATCAAGATTGTTTCATAGTTATCTTGAAGAAACTAAGTAATCTCTTTGTCTCTTCCCTCTTAGTTCTTGCTTGAGGGCAAGCAAAGTTTAAGTATGGGGGAATTTGATATGATGCAAATATGTATACCTAAACTAATCAATTAATAGTTGATTTTGTGTTTGAATGCATGAATTTTATCTTTAAAGTGGAGCTTTTAATCTTGTTTTTAAGTGTTCTTTAAGTAATCTAGGTAACTCCCAAAGGATCAATGAAAGGGAAGAAGTTTTGCAAGGATTAGCCAAGACAAGCACGTGCTGATTCGTGCCCAATAGGTGCCGAGTTGTGACAGAAGGTTATGGTGCTGCCTCATGCCCTATGGTGCTGAGTCATGCCAGAACCACATGGTGATGACTCATCCTAGCTTGTCTCGAGTAGTTATGGTGCCTTTTCATCAAAACACTTCACAAAAGGCTCCTTTTTGCAATGGACATGATTTGGGACACCTAAAAAACTATAAATAAGAATGTTTTATAGAATTTTAGACATGTGATATTAGTATTATTCATATATTAAGTTAGTAATTGAGAGTGTAATTCAAGTGTTCAAAAGTTAGAACAAGATTGAAGAGTCACCAAGGCATTCAAAGACACTTCTTCAAAGTAAATTTCTGGAGCAACAATTGAAGAAATTATCATCAAAGTTCCCTTTCCCTTGTCTTTTTTTATCTTTGTTCCTTGATGTTCATCTTGTCTTCTTGTCTAAACTTTATCATTTACACTATGAATATACACTAGTTTGGTTTCTTTGAATTGCAAAAAAGTATTGGTTTTAATCATTCTATTTCTTATACGCTTTGCATGATTTAGTTTTAATTGTGTTCTTAATTAATGTTGTATGTGCTTGATCACCATGTATAACATGATAGTCAAATTATTCACAATGAGAGTTGGGATAAATTGATGGAAAAACAATTAAAATTACTTAGAGAATAGGATAAGCACTTGGAGACAAGCAAATCCACTCTAAGGGGAATTAAAGTATTGGCATGAATATTTATGGTTTTGTTCTATCTCTATGATGACATGAGAATGCTCATAGACTCTAGATCAAACACTTCTAATTGACAATGGGAGTTGCTTTTAGGAATTATAAACCATACTCTCAATCATTGCATGCATGTAACACATCTTATTAAAATCAATTATGACTTGTAATTCAATCTAATCAACATCCTTAATCGCAATATTAGTATAGTAGCATATAGTTAGTTTTAAATCTCTTATTTAATATCCTTACCTATCCATCTTAGTCACTATCCAATTAATACAAAATTTCCAAGTTCCCTAGAGTTCGACACCCTACTCATCCTATACTAATCCCTTTGGATTTGGGTCACCCATAGTAGGCCTAACATAAACCTATTTCTAAGCTTTCTAATCATCAAAACCCTCTTTCTAAACCTCTTAATATCTAAAACCCCATTCCAAAACCTCCTCCATCACATAAAACCCTATTCATAAGTCTCCTAATCACATCAAACTCTATCTTTAAGCCTTCTAATCAAGAAAAGGTGTGATTTAAGCTATTTCTTTCAAAAGGAATTTGTAGTACTCAAGTTAGGGTGTGATTAAAATCCCTTCTAAGAAGTGTTTATGCTATTCAAGAGTCTTTCTTTCAAAAGGAGTGCTTGTGTCATCCCCGAATCAAGGTGGAACTTAGATCCAGTGCCAAGCGGCTAAAAGCTAAAGGTAAAAGTTCTTTCCTTTTCCTTTTCCTTTTCAATTCCAATTTTAGGATCTAAATCTAAAAAGATCGAATTTTTGTTAATTAAAATCTGACCTAATTAACAAATCCCTAGGCCCTTAAAATCAATCAAAATATGGTAACAAAGGTAATGACTTAAAAACCCCTCCTTTGCAAGAAGGAAGAACTGTGGGGTTTGATTCCCATTCAAAGGGATACACAGGCATGTCATCTCTAAGGTATCAACTTTGCTAAAATTAATAACTTCTTCTCTCTATCATGTTCTTCACATAGTTTAGGATCGAAATTGTTTTTTCTTAAATAAAAGTCGAAACTTTAGTTCTTTTTATTACAATTGTTTTATTATTTTTTTTTCTTACTTTAGTTGTTTAGATTATATTTCGAGAATGTGTGCTTTTCCTAGAACCCATAAAGGCAAGAGGAAAGATCCCCTAATTTTGATATTTTGATTTGTAATCATTTTAAGTAGTTTTCCTTTACTTTTCACATTTTGTAATTGTCATTATTTAACATTTGCCATGTATTGCATAAAGAATATTTACTTCATGCATCATATTATATTTGTTTATGCATACATAAAAATTTCTTTTTATAAAAGCTATTTTGTATTTAAGTCAAATTTTTTGTATTGTTTTAACCAAAAACTAGTCCCTAATCTCTCTTTGGTCATTCAAGGACTAGTGCTTTTCATTGGGATAATTGGTATAATTTTGGAGTCAATCAAATTAGGTTTCCTTTAATTTTCCCAACTAAAATAAACAAAATTAAAGTGGCGACTCCTTTTGCAAATTCAACTTATAAAATATAATTTTCTGAACTCATAATGGGTTCCAATTGTGATATTTCTCCCAAAAGAGCATTTTCGATTCCCCTTTTAGCGAATTAGGTCAATGCTAGGGTGAGACCTCACAGTTGGCGACCCCACTGGGGACTCTAAAATCTTTTTTTCAAAATAAAAGATGAAAGTGGACTACTCTTGGTAAAACAAAATTTTTGGCTTTTTTAATAGAAAATAGCTTTTCATGCATCACTACATTAGGATCCTTATCCAAAACCTTAGTTTCTTAGGAAAATAAAGGATAGATAGTAATATTGAGTGGGAAACCTTCCTTAGGTATACTTGTCGATAGTGAAATCATCTAGCTCGCAACGTATCCCCTAATCTTTTTAGAGGTGTAATGAGTATGCAAGTACTACTGGACCTATGCAAGACTCCTCGACTCACATGTGGTTAGGTATATTGCATCTCTAGTGTGACAAGTTCCCTTTCAAGCCACCCTTACCCTTTCATGTAATGACTTATAGAACCTTCCTTTAGGATTGTGTGCACCATAATACTGAACTTGGTATTTCATGAAACCTTTTTCAATCATTCATTCATATATGCATGCATAGCTTGAACCTTGTTAAGAGTCTAAAACATATCCAAATATCTTCACACCTAAAACCCATGGTTCACCTAAACCCTTGGCCAAAACCTAAAACCTGTGGTCTACCTAAAATCCATGGTCAAAAACCCAAAACCCATGGTCTATCTAAACATATGGTCAACACCCAAAGCCCATGGTCCACCTAAACCCATGGTCAAGGCCCAAAACTTATGGTCCATCTAAACCCATGGTCAAAACCCAAAACTCATGGTTCATCTAAACCGATAGTCAAAACCCAAAACTCATGGTTCACCTAAACCCATGGTTCAGTCCTATCCAAACCCACGTCAAACTCGTGGTAAAAATAAACCCATCTATGGTATCCTCATCCTTATTCACAATTCTTATCCAAGTTAAACACTAACTTAGCTCTATTCTTTATAACTGTTATACAAGCTAAACACCGACCTAGCTTTTATCTTTCGTAATTCTTACCTAAGCTAAATACTGATCTAGCTTTATCCTCAATAATCCTTACCAAAGCTAAACACTAATCTAGCTTTATCCTTAACAATCCTAACCAAAGCTAAACAATGATCTAGCTTTATCCTCAATAATCCTTACCAAGCTAAACATTGATCTAGCCTTATCCTCAACAATTCTTACTAAAGCTAAACACTGACCTAGCTTCATTCTTATCCACAGTCCTTACCCAAACTAAACCCTAACTTTATTTCATCTTTTATAGTACTATCCAAACCTATGACCCATCTATGCCTATGGTCTAATCCAATAAAACCCATTATCCAACAATTACCAAAACCATAGTCCACCTAACATCCAAATTCAGGCTACATCCATAACCCAATTGCAAAACCTCTACCCTCATCTTTACTTATACATTGTTAACCTAACAACAAGACACTGTCATCCATTACCATTAAATCCAAGGTCCTTGGTTTGTTATACCCCACCATAACCAATTTTTCCAAAGCTTAATACTAACCCAGCTCCTTTTTTCCTTTTATAAGGTTGCCAAGATGTCTATTAGATTCGACAAAGATGTCATTAATAAGATTCTGGCCAAATTGTTGGAACGACAAGACCAGATGTTCAAGAGATAAACAGCCTAAATTCAGGCCCAATCGCATGCCCAAAGGGAGGCCATACTAAATGATGTCTAAGACATGCTAAATCTGACTGGCATAAACCAAACCCTAAATCCCACTATCCAGAATCCACTCAACCTAGACCAAAATTTGACATCAGTTTAAGCCTATGCTTCTATTTCCTCTACTAAGCCAACCTCGCCATCACTTCCTTTACCTAATATCCTCTCAACAAACACTCTCTCCCATCTAGCACCAATTAAATAACCACAAATCACCTCATTTCCTATAGATCCTTCCCAATAGAGGGAAACCATATGTAATCCTAGGCTTGAGGTCTTCCTACTAAAATTGGAAACCATGGAAAAGTGGGTAAAAAGTTTAAAGAAAAGGGAAGGCATGGTTGATACAAGTTCATTAAGCCTTTTCCCCAATGCCCAGTTACCACCAAAGTTTAAGATGCTGAATTTGGACAGATTTGATGGTACTATTTTCCCTAAAATCCATTTGAAGATGTACATTAGGGCAATGTATCCCTTTGGTATCAACAACGAGCTCCTTGCTCAACTCTTTCAACAAACTCTTATTGATGCTGCCCTAAGATGGTTTATTAACTTGGTTGACCCCAATAATAGACTTGGAAGGACATTTGCAAGGCATTTGTCAAATGGTACCACTATAATATTGAAGGAGACATTACAAGAAGGGATTTAGAAAGCACTAAGTAGCTTTTGAATGAGACCTTCTCCGTGTTCCTCACAAGGTAGAGGGCCAAAGCTTCTCTAATGGTAAACAGGCCAACCGAGCTAGAACAAGTGGATATCCTCATCAAGAATCTATTTTTGAACTATCGACATCCCTTGTTAACACAATACCTGCCCACTTTCAAAGCTTTGATCATAACTACATCCAAGGTTGAAGATCACCTTCAAAGGAAATCAAAGATTGCCACCATTGACTTGGACATAAACCGAACATTGAAGAGTTTGACTCTAGCTAAACCTGATCTGTTTAGAATCAATCCAAGACCTCATTGGCAATAAAAGCCTTTTTTACTTATCAACCTTTGAAGCCACCTAGTGAGTCAACAAGGCAAGAAGGATACCAGTTAGAGTCTATGTCATTAAAGTTCAAGTCATCGTTCAAGTCAGAGTCATCTTTTTGAGTTTGACTATCAAAGTCAACTTTTTCGAGTTTGTTTATCAAACTCATTTTTTTCGAGTCTGTTTGTCAGAGTCATCCTATTGAGTCTGTTGAAGTCATTCTTATTGTAATAAAAGAAAGATGGCATTATTTAATAACGCGTAAATTTTTTCAAATTCCTTTCTTTATATGTTTCTTTTCATCCAATTTGAATGAAACAATGAATTTTTGCACCAATAAGGAATCACATGTGAAGGGTCAATAATTCATGTAAGGCCACAACAAATGATCATTAAAGATAGCCTTCACCAAAATTGCAGTTCCTTGTAGCCTTAGTTCCTTGGAAAACATTTAGATTCCCCAAGCAGACATCCATGTTACTTTCTCTCCAAATTGACACCTTTTAGCCAAAAGTTGAGTATTCTATAGAACACCAAAGCTCCCATCCTTGCTACAGGCTGGGGGCAATTCTTAATCATCTTCATAAGTAAAGCATAATAGATAGCATTGCTAACTAGAAAGGGAAGAAAAACTAGAAATCCAATCCATGATCCAAATAGAATCAGACCTTTCCAAGCAAGATGGAACAAATACCCTTGCCAACCTAAAAAAAAAAAAGGAAAATTTAAAAAAAATAAAATAAAATAAAAGAAGAAGAAAAAAAAAAGAGAAAATGAAAAAAAAAAAGAGAGAGAGAAAGAGAAACTTAGAAGGGCAGCTTAGAGTAAGTAAACCCACAAAAGCAGCTTAGCCAAAAGATGGAATCAAGTCAAAGCAATAATTCAACATGGAGCTTTGTTTCATTCAAATTGGATTCACTATCTAGTATGTTAGTCCTATATTGTCCAAAGATAATCATTTTGTTAGTCTTACCTTTCACAGAGTCATGTTTACTTACATTTGTGCCCCGTTAAGTGTTTTCACCACTTTTGCTTAAAGTTTTTAGCCTCTTATGTCTCATCCTATCATTACCATATCAGTTGGAGTTTAGTCTCACCTTTTAGTCTATGTGTCTAACTTGTTGAATCAACTCACGAGGACGCATCCTACCTATCTCCTTCAAAACACCTTTACCCCTAGCTCCTTGATCAAGACCTATTATCTTCAAATGATTAACCATACCATCATTCCAAAGATTTTTCATCCTGGATGTATTATTATCAAATTCTTTGGCAAAATATCAAAGCTTGGGCTTGTAAGTAGAACTAAGGCCCATCATCATTAAAGCCCAAGTTTTTTAGCTAAACTGCCTTTTTTGGGAATACTTGTAGACTCCTTTAAGCTTAAGGTCTCTTTATCAAGTTAGCTCAATAAATGTATCCACTACCCTAAATACTATATTGGGTTGACTGTCTTTTTTTAAATCTTGCAACCTGAAATTTCAAGTGACAATTCTTGAATAGATTGGAACCTAACACAACCTGACCTAATGTCTCAAGACTAATCCATCCTTATAAGGACCTACCTAACCTACCCTCCTAATGACCAGTCCTTAGCCAATACCTTTTCCTATAAGGACTAATGCTTAACCTAACTTTCCATGGGCAAACCAAGTCGAGCCACCCATGTTGACATTCCCACACTCCTCATCTTTTAGAGACATAACCTTTCCTAAATCCCACAACATCAAGGTTGAACAAATAGCTTTGATCCTAATTTTTCTAACATCAAAGCCGAACCAATAACTTTGATCCCAATCCTCCTAACATTAAGGCTGAACAGATAGCTTTAATCCTAATCCTCCTAAGCACCAAAGCCGAACATATAGCTTTGATCCTAATTTTTCCAACATCAAAGCTGAACAAATAGCTTTGATCTTAATCCTCCTAACACCAAAGCTAAACAAATAGCTTTGATCCTTATCCTCCCAATAGCAAAGCCAAACAGATAGCTTTGATCCTAAATTTTCCCAACATCAAGGCTGAACAGATAGCTTTAATCCTAATCCTCCCAACACCAAAGCCAAATAGAAAACTTTGACCCTAATCCTCCCAACACCAAAACCGAACAGATAGCTTTGATCCCAATCCTCCCAATACCAAAGCTAAAGAGATAGCTTGATCCTAATCCTCCCAACACCAAAGCCGAATGGATAGCTTTGATCCCAATCCTCCTAAGCACCAAAGCCAAACAGATAGCTGCGATCCCAATCCTCCTAAACATTAAAGCCAAATAAATAATTTTGATTATAATCTCCCCAATAGTAGGGCAGAACAGGTGGCCTTACTAAACCAGTTTGAACTCTCAAATCTCCCCCTCTTAAGTAGACCAAATCTCCAAATCCAAAAGTCTAGGCTGAACAGATAGCTTTGACTAAAATTCATCAAACCATCTTTACCTTTAACATTAAGGTCAAATAGATAGCCTTGATTAAAATTCACCAAACCATCTTTACCTCCAACATTCAGGCTGAGCAAATAGCTTTGATTGAAATTCACCAAACCATCTTCACCCCCAACATTCAAGCCAGACAAATAGCCTTGATTGAAATTCACCAAAACCATCTTTACCTCTAACATTTAGGCTTGACAGATAGCCTTAATTGAAATTCACCAAGACCATTCTCATATCCAACATCCAGGTCAAACTGATAGCCATTGACAGACCCTCATTTACCCTAGGGAGCCCCCCGAATGATTCATATTCTTATACCATATTTACCCTTCACAAGATTCAATTTACACAAGTATAAATGCCCTTATGCATGACAAACACAAGCAGATATCACAAGCCTAGAATCTAACATGGCACAAGCCCAAAGTCTAACATGGCATAGCCTAGAATCTGACATGGTACAAGCTTAGAGTTTGACATGGCATAAGCTCAGAATATGACATGGCATAAGCTTAGAGTCTAACATGGCGTAGCCTAAAATCTAACATGGCACAAGCCCGAAGTCTAACATGGTGTAGCCTAGAATTTGATACGGTACAAGCCCAGAGTCTGACATAGCACAAGCCTAAAATCTAACATGGCATAAGCCCAGAGTCTAACGTGGCATAACCTAAAATTTGACATGGCACAAGCCCATATTCAAACATGGTATAGCCTATAATATGACATGGCACATAAACATATAAGCCAAAAATCTGATGTGGACGAGCACAAGCCCAAAGTCCGACATGGTATCTCTTCCCAAGGTTCACTATTATCAAAATTGCCTTTTGCTCAAAACTAATTCTAATAAGTGGGCAGCTATATACCCTCAAATTTACACCCTTGGGATCTGGCTACAGCTTGATCCCTATTAAGAATAGTACACTACGCAGAGCTAGTATGGTGGTTCCACTAGCCAGTTAGTGGGCAGGGGTTAAGAGGGCAGCGCCCTATTGAAAAAATAGATTTTCTCAAGCTTGCTCCTTCAGATGATCAGCACTCAATTACAAACCAATAGAATCAAACTTAGTCTAAATCGGATAAAAAAAGGATGAGAATGGGCCAAAAAATGAGGTGCGGCAGCTCGCAACCACTGCTGCAGTTGCCGTAGGTGCCCCTACAGCAGTTAATTTGCTACCACAGTGGGCATTGCAATAATTGTATAAGGCCTTATGGTTGCCACAACCCTTAATCAATTGCTGCAATGCATTTTTCCTAATCCCACATTGAAAATTCATTATTTTAAGCCCCCAAACTCCCCTTATAAATACCTTACACCTCCTAACAACTTCCACACACAATTACATACTTCTATACTACCCCTAAAGCTTTTTAAACCTTATTTCTAAGCATCCTAATCATCAAAACCCTCTTTCTAAACCGCGTAATCTCTAAAACCCTATTCCAAAACCTCATCCATCATATAAAACCTTATTCATAAGTCTCCTAATCACCTCAAACCTTATCTCTAAGCCTCTTAATCAAGAAAAGATGTGATTTAAGCTCTTCCTTTCAAAAGAAATTCGCAGTAATCAAGTTAGAGTGTGATTCAAGCCCCTCTAAGAAGAGTTTATGCTATTTAAGAGTCTTTCTTTCAAAAGGAGTGCTTATGTCATCCCCAAATCAAGATGGAACTTAGATCCAGTGCCAAGCTCGTGTCTTTTATTTCTTGCCATTGAAAGCCAAAGGTAAAAGTTCTTTCCTTTTCCTTTTCAATTCCAATTTCAGGATCTAAATCTAAAAAGATATAATGTTTGTTAATTAAAGTCTAATCTAATTAACAAATCCCTAAGCCCTTAAAATCAATCAAAACATGATAACAAAGGCAATGACTTAAAAACCCCTCCTTTGCAAGAAGGAAGAACTACATGGGGTTTGGCGTGGGGTTTGATTCCCATTCAAAGGGATACATAGGCATGCCATCTTTAAGGCATTAACTCTGCTAAAATTAACAACTTCTCTCTATCATGTTCTTCACATAATTTAGGATTGAAATTGTTTCTTCTCAAATAAAAGTTAAAACTTTAGTTCTTTTTATTACAATTATTTTATTACTTTTTTTTCTTACTTTAGTTGTTTAGATTATATTTCGGGAATGTGTGCTTTTCCTAGAACCCATAAGGGCTAGAGAAAAATCCCCTAAATTTGATATTTTGACTTGTAATAAATTTAAGTAGTTTTCCTTTACTTTTCACATTTTGTAATCGTCATTATTTAACATTTTCCATGCATTGCATGAATAATATTTGTTTCATGCATCATATTATATTAGTTCATGCATACATAAAAATTTCTTTTTACAAAAGCTCTTTTTTATTTAAGCCAAACTAATTTTTTGTATTGTTTTAACCAAAACATAGTCTCTGATCCCTCTTTGATCATTTAAGAACTAGTGCTTTTTCTTAAGATAATTGGTATAATTTTGGAGTCAATCAAATTAGCTTTTTCCTTTAATTTTCTCAACTAAAATAAACAAAATTAAAGTGGCAACTCCTTTTACAAATTCAATTTACAAAATATAATTTTTTGAACTTATAGTGGGTTCTAATCATGGTGTTTCTTCCAAAAGAGCATTTTCGATTCCCCTTTTAGCCGATCAGGCCAGTGCTTAGGTAAGGCCTCATAGGTTGACATCTTCTAAAGAATATATTTTTCCATATTTCTTTATACTAATGAAAGTAGCTAGAAGTCTATTTGTCATATTAGTGACACTCTCTTTGGCTTCATCTAGAGCAGTTCATATTCGATAGTGAGCAATTGAATTTTCTTGGACTTGACTTGCTTGGTTCTTCAATGATAGTTATCCAATATTCTCTAAATGCTATAGGCACTTGAACAATGTTGGACTCTACCACATTCTTCTCTAGATAAAGAACTTAAAAGAATTGCCATTGCTCTTTTGTTTTTGCCATTGGCCATCCTTTGAACATCAATCCATTCTTTCCTTAGAATCAACACTTTCACACTGTAAATCATTGATAGGGGCTTCCACTTTCAAAGACACTGTCCATATGTCTATGATATCACTATCTAGATATACCTCCATCCTACACTTCCAATAAGCATAGTCGGTGCCATCAAAGTGTGACTTGAGGGGATGCATCCCTTCATTAGCCATCTTGATCTTTTCTCATGCAGTGAAGCTTGTAAATATGAGACCAAAGCTCTGACACCACTTATTGCTCAATATGCACCGAGAAGGGGTTGAATTACTAGGAAATTAAAAATTTAAATTAAATAGATGAGGTTAAAGAAGAATCAACATAAGGATTTATAGTAGTTCGAGTAAAAAAAGAAAAAACCCCATGTCCACTCCCCAATTCTCAATTAGGTATTTTACTATATATGGATTCTTTAATAAGTTAACTCCTAACTTAGTATTCAGGCTCACATTAAATCATATTAGTTTTTTCTTAAAGGCTCATACTTAATCCTTTACAAGTGTATTTCTCTTAGGCATGCACTTGAACCTAATAAAGAGTTTTCCTAAGCTTACTCCTAACTTAACAAGTGTTTTATGGCTAACATACAACCCTTTGAGCAATGAATGCTTTATAACAAATGCAAGAACACAATAAATGAGGGTTTAAGGTTTGAGAATTGATTTTACAAGAGTTTGACCATAAATTAAAGTTATTGAACTATATTTAAGGCTTTTGGATGGAGTATTCATAGTTTTCACACACCAAAGAATTGTTATATACATTGATGTAGCCAAATTTTCCATAACAGCCATAAAATCTGCATTTAATACTCTATTAGACAAGAATCGCAATCATTAAGCCTTAATTGTAGTCACAATATCCTTTTTGCAGTTGCACCTTTAAATATATGGTCATGATCTTCAAATAAGTTAAATGGCTAGTTGACACGTGGCACTTCTCTATTGGCTAATCAACTATCGATTGAAATGATTGCCTGACTTATGAATGTCGCAGTCACAATAACTGAGTTACAATCATGATTCTTCTTTCACGCTCTATATCACGATCATATCTCCCACTGTGAAATCTTTATATGTTTAATTGCAATTCTAAGTTATTCCCTTTAATTACATCGTGATCATAACTCACTGGGTTGCGATCGCGATATACCTATTAGGGGTTTGATTCTAGAATTGTAGGCGCAATTTCTAAGCTAGTTTCATAACTTAAGGATTTTTCGTTTTTCATTATTTTGGTCTTGTAACCTTTTCTAAGTGATTTTTCTACAAATAAGCACTTGGTATAAGTGTTAGATCAATTTAATTTGATTGTCAAGATCAAAATTGAGATTAATTAAATTGAAAACTCAATTTAGGTCAATAATTGCTAAAACCAAAAAAATTAGGAAATGGAGTCTCAGGAGCCAAGTCCCATCCCTCTAGCCTTTAAACAATCTTCAGAATATTCAAGATTGGATATAGAGTACTGTGAGGCCTCGCCCCAGCATCGGCCTGGTCCGCTAGAGGGAACTAGAATGCTCATTCACTCATGATGGAACCTTCGAGTTCAGATTGGTTGATTTTGAAAATGATTTTAGGAGTTGCCACCTTAATTTTATTTAGTTGGGAAAATATTAAGGAAAAAGCCCAAATTGACTCCAATTCATTAATTTTTAATTAATTTGCCCAAGTATAAAAATCACTAGTCTTTGAACCAGGTTGAGTTTGAGGACTAGGTTTTTGGTTTTAAATAATCTAAATTTGGCTCTTAAGTTTAATTTGACTTGAAAATTGGATTGCATGAATGACATTTATAAGATGATATTAAAGAAAATGCATGAATATGGCATAATATGAATGCATAGTGAAAATAAAACATTAACAAATTAATTAAAAAAAGAGAAAGGGGATTGATTGAGATTTAGATTTGAGGTTTGGATTTAGATTCCAAACGTGCCTATGTGCCCCATTAAAAGGGGATCAAAACCCATGTAGTTATTTCCACAATTAAGTGAGGGGGTTTAGGAGTTGACCAGATTGATTTTGGTTTGCTTGTTTTGAGAGTGAGGGAAAAAAGGCTGATACCTTTGCTTTTGGTGGACGAAAGGTTTTACCCGATCGAAGTTCCATTTTATCAGGACCGGGTGATTGGATGGATTAAAAGATTAATTAATTAATTAAAATGATTAATTAACTAATTAATATGATGAAAAAGATGGACGGATTAATTAATTAAAAAGAATAATTAATTAATTTGGAGGAATGGTGAATTAAGAAAAATGATTAACTTGATTTTGGAAAAAAGGAATGATTTTTTTAAAAAAAAAGTGATTAATTAATTAATTAATTGAGTGATTAATTAAAAAAAGAGTTTTAGTTAATTAAAAAGATTAATTAACTTGGTTAGGGTGAGGTGATTAATTAATTAAAAAAATTAATTAATTAATTAGAGAGTGATTGGAGGGAGAAGTAGAAGAAAAGTTGATAGATAACCATCTATATCAACTTTGGAGGTGTAGAGAAATGAGAAGTGGAGGGGGGCATTTATGCGAAAAGTGGGTAAGGGTAGTTTAGGTAATGAAAATGTGAAAAGACTAAAAGGGTAGAGATAGAAAAAAGCTAAAAAATCAAATTGTGGGTTATTTTAGGGATTGCAGGTAGGCAGTGGGGCCCGCGCCACCGGAGGACTTGGCAGCGCCTTTGCTGTTCTGGGCGGCACAGCCCAGACAGTCGGCGACTCTGCGACATGGCACTTTTTTTCTTTTATTAGAGATTGGTTGGTATGGAGTTTAAGAAATTTGGATGTCTAGTAGTAAATGTAATTAAAGGCTAAAATTTTTTTTTTCAAGGGCCGCCCGCTAACCAGTTAGTGGGACCAACGTAATGGCTCCGCGTACCGCATTAAACTCAGCAAGTACTAAGGTTGCGTTTTGGATAATAAGGGTGCAAAATTGAGGGTTCACAAGTACAACACAACTAGAATTGCAAAAAATGGATAAAAAATGGGTTGAAATGGACTAAAACAGTTAAAATTGGCAAGGTAACACTATGCAACTGCACAAAGACTGTACAAAATTACATAAGGGCTATGCAAAATTATAGAGACCCCATGTGGTTTCACAGTACAACTATATATAGCCCATGTAGAACCATACTTCCCCTTTATGATTGTGATCCAAAAATCTATGATCCCACATCTAAAAGCCCTCCAAATCATCCCTAGACCTTTCTCCTATATAAATGGACCTTCGCATTCAATTTCTACACACTCAGACTTGCATGATCAACCTCAAGGGCTTTATTATGAGTCTTTTCCAAATGAGCATTTTGATTCTTTCTAGCAAATTAGACTGGTACTTGTGCAAAGCCTCACAGCAGGTGATTCCACTGGGATAAACTTTCCTTTTAATAAAAGGAAAAAATAAGAGGTCTAATAATTAGTTAAAAATTTTGGCCTTTAAAACAATTGTGACTTTCAAGCATCACCTTGTATAGGCTTTTTACCTTTAAGCCTAGTTATAGGAAAACAATGGATAGTAAGTAGTATCGAGTGGGTAACCCTCATTGGGTTTATTACCCAAAAGCAAAATCATCCACTCTAAGATGAATTATTTGATCCTTTCAAAGGTGTAACTAGTAATACGTATTATTAGACCCACACAAGGCTCATTGACTCATATGTGGTTAGGTATATTATTGCTCTAGTGTGAAGAGTACCAATTCCAAGCCACATTTACCTTTTTATATAGTGAACTTAGATCTTGATCTTAGGTTGTATATATCATAAGCAAACCCCTTGTGTATATGCATCCCTATGAAATATTTTTCCCATGCATATCATGAATTCATAATGTATAAAAAACATGTTCATCTTGAGTCTATACTATCCTTAAACTAAAGAAGGGTAAATTCAAATCCTTAAATATTCTAACCTCTATCCAAACACCTTTGCCTATAAACTTTAGGCACCTCACCCTAACCTTTAACCCTAAACACCACTACTTAGCCTTTAACCTAAAAAAAGCAGTGCTTAGCGTTAAACCCCAAACACCTTTACTCGTAAACGTTAAACCTTAAACCCATAACCCTAAAAGCCATTGCCCTATATCCAACCCTAAAACTCAAGTCCCCTCACCTAAAACTCCATTACCTAAACCACAAGCTTAACCCTCACCTTTACCTAAAAGCCTAGATACCTAAGTCTATAATACTAAGGATATTGCCTTAATCGTACCTATCACCCAAAAACCTATATGTTCACCCTAAAGTTAGCCCATCATACCTTAAGGCTGAGAACTATTAGCCCATAATCCTATAAAGGAATCCTTTTCCCTTAGAGTCTATACCCATACTCTCATTGTCTTTTCTATCCCTACTAATCACTTACCTGATTCTTTGGTTTTGTCTCAAGGTACTAATGGCTAAGATGATTGACATTATACTATAGACACCATCCCTAATAAGCAAGAAGAGAGCTTACAAACCATCCTCATTTATGCCCTTAATGCTCAATAGGCAAGCTTCAATAAGGCCTTAATTCTCATCTCATTGCTGCTTAAAATGCCTAACAAATCAAGTTCACTAAAGCTTTGAAATCCCATTACTGACTCATCAACAAGGTAAAGGGAATGATAAACTAGGTCAAGACAATTGATGTTACTTTTGAAACAGTACCTAAAAGCTCCATGTCCCCAACTCCAAGTACAAAAGCCATCCTAATTTCCATTTTGGACCAGATTGATAATGGAGAAAAGCTCATAAGCATCATACCACTAACTCCAAAACTACTCTCACCCCAACTCCTGTGGTTGACTATACCAAATCCCCTCCAGACACCAATGCACCTCGCTTTTTACTATTGATCTAGTTGATAATGGAAAGGCACCCATGCCGTCGATCCTAAGTATCAATCTTTCCTTATCTTTGAATTCTTTTTAAAGAAGGAAGAAAACTATCCCGTCAATTACCTCAAAGCACAAGATGAATGAGCTTGAGCAGATTTGTATAGGGCAAAGAAAATGCAAAAGAAGTTGCTAAATGGAAAACTATGGATGCCTACACGCCCTTACCTCTGATGAATGGAATAGTAAGGACACCTACATTCCTTTTACTGATGCTGAATGGAAAAGTATAAAGGCTATTTCCATTACTAACC
The DNA here is from genome assembly GCA_947687605.1 of Reutealis trisperma. NCBI lineage: Eukaryota > Viridiplantae > Streptophyta > Magnoliopsida > Malpighiales > Euphorbiaceae > Reutealis > Reutealis trisperma. Next base: position 22,737 of record CANTUT010001770.1, on the reverse strand, counting down.
AAGAATTCTTGAAAATGGAAAAGAGGAAGTTCACATACTTAGGTGTATCTTTAAGCATTGTTTATCAAGATGCCTTACAACAAAAATTGGTAACATCATTAGAGCCAAATGTACCGTCCAATCCCCAAAGAATTTTATGGGTATCATTAAGGAGCTAGACATAAGATAGACATTTGTCAAAGCCTAAGGCACAGGATCTAAGACCTCATTGACAATGGAGACCTTATCCTACCTAGACCAAATATCCATATTGATATATGAGCCACCCTCAATTCCAAAGCAGAAATACTTTAATTAAAGACTATTAAAGCTAGAGTCCAAGCCCAAATATTAGAGTATGTCAAAGTCATCTTTTTTAGTCTTTCCTAGTTTGTCTTTTTATTTTTATATAAGCATGGATAATGGCATTTTTTATTCATAATAAAATATGAAATTCTCATATTCTTATCTCTTTACTTCATTATGTGTTTTCTCTTTTTGAATCCATTTTGAATGAAACAAAGATCAATAAATTTTTGCACAAAGGAAAAGTTATATGCACTATAAGATAAGTTAGAAGAATTGAAAGTTAATGGATGAATACATGAAACAAAGGCCATAATGATCAAAAAAGAGTGCATCAAGTTGTTAGTTCACTAAACCAATCATTATCCATCATGCTCAATCAAGATAGCACCTAGAAAGAATTAGAAGGTTCAGGTGTAATGAGTGCTATCTAATAAAGACGATATAGTTGTCATCTATTGGATGAACCATATGACTGGGGTTTGCAATCATCTCCTTGACTGATCCATATGTGAATTCTAATCAAACATAAGTTTCCTATTAATAATAAAAAGGGAACTAGGATGAATGGGATTACACTATCTTAAGAGATTAAGAAAAAAAATCATGACAGTCTCTGCAAAGTTCTAAAGGTGGCTTTCAGTATAATGGCAACTCTTTTGATACATGAACATTGAATCAATATGAAATCCCCCAAGTAGACACAAATGCACATTGGAAATGAATAAATGGGTAGGATAGCCTTACAACATCTTTTATCCAAACTAACATCCTTTGTTAAGATTGGAGCACCCTTTAGAATCATCATGGTTCATGAATCTTGCTATCAAAAGGAAACATTCATGAATGGGTTTCATGAAGCTCACTTTGCATAAATTGACTAAGAATCATCAAAATTAGCTCCAACGAACTCTTTAATGGATGAAATAAGATTGGGGCAATAGTTAAGGTGGAAATTCTTTTAGCTAGGGATGACATCATGGTTAGTTAAACACAAGTGATAAGGAAGGAAGAACAGATATTCTTTCAAGGTGATTGAGCAACATATTATCAATTCCTAATTTGAAGTTCATACATAGTGGTTTGACCTATAAATGTTCAAATAAGCAGAATTAAATATTCTATCCTCAATTGAGAAATAATTGTTTCAATAGTGCATCAAAACCAAGAACCACGTAGACCTAGTCCTTTTAAGAAAGGACAAGTAAAGGGACAACAAAAGTGGAGGCATGTCAGTAGTCTAATTTAAGTATGGTCCAAATAATGTAAAATTCCTTTTTATGCTAATATTGCTCTCTTTTACACTAAAAATATTCATCAAAAAAGCTCATTAAGTTGAAAATCTAGAAGGGCAGCTTAGGCGGAATTAGAGTAAGCTCATGAGTTAAAAACTCGAAAGAGTGGTTCGGGCAGAAGTTAGAGCTAATAACCAAAATTGTTTGCTAAGTTGAAAACTCGAAAGGGCAAGTTAGCCAAAGGATAGAGCAAATTTATTAATTTAAGACAGATCATTAATCTAAATTTTTGAATCAAGTTGGGACCATTAATATTTCTAACATCAAACCATCCTAGAATAGCCTTAGGATCATCAGAACATCTTATGATAGCCTTAGGATCATCAGCCTAACATAGGATTAGGTTTCTCTTCCAACATTAAACTATCCTAAGATAGACTTAAGATCATTAGACCGTCTTAGGATAGCCTTAGCATCATCAACTTAGCACAAGTTAGGTTTCATTTCCAACATTAGACCATCCTAAGATAACCTTAGGTTTATCATAGCATCCTAAGGTAGCCTTAGGATCATTAACCTAGCATAAGGTTAGGTTTTTCTTTCAAAATCATATCATCCTAGGATTGCCTTAGGATATTACACTAATAAATGCCTAGTAATGATCACCTAAGCATCTTTGTGGTTCCTATTTTCACCTTTTTTTTTATCAAAATCCTTCAAAATTCTACCTAGGAATGTCTAACAATAATCACCTAGACATCCCTATAGCTCTTTTTCCATTTCCCTTTGTCATCCTCCACCCAAAAACATCTAAATTCTAGATTAGGCATCAATTTAGTCCTGTTTACTGCTTTCATTTATCAATCAAATTCCACCTATAAATGCCTAGAGGCAATTATCTAGACATCTTTGTGATCTATTCTCCTGCTTATTTGTTAAAGTCAAACACATCCCCACCTATAAATGTTTAAGAACAATCACTTAAATATCCCTGTAGTTCCTTTTCCCATCTTTCTTTACTTTAAAATCAACCATGCCTCTTACCCAAATATGTCCAAGACCTAACTTGGACATCACTTTGGTCCTTTATTCCATCCCTCTTCCCCTGGTTCACTATCATTAAAATTGTCTTTCTTTCAAGGCAATTCTGATGAAAAGGTAGCTATGAACTCTTAATTTTGTGCCTTTCAGTATACATTTGAAATTTAGAGCCACCTAGGCTCGATAAACAAACCACAGTCAAAATTGCAAAAAATAGCCAGGACCCATCCCTCTAGCCTCTGAAAAATTTGTAATACCCTAAGTTCCTAAACCTTAGTTGTGTACTTGTAGATTGGTAACTCTCTAAGTTTGATGTTTGAATTATGTTATGTATGATGTTAAGTCACAAATTTTTTGAGTATTGATGTTCGTATTGCAATGGTATGTTTGAATTTGAGTTTACTTGAGCTAAAAGCTAGATTTGGTGGTGACATGCCCATATCAGTGGACATGACACACAACTATGTCTTATAACAAAAAAAAAAATAGACACTTACTCTATTTGTAAGTCACACCCATGAGCCTTATAAACACGCCTATGTCTTTCCTCCTAGATTCAAGTCACGTCATGACCTATTGGACACACTCGTGTCTTTTACCCATTGCAAAAAATTCAAATTCAAAATTTTAACAGCTTTTAACCCTAAAAACCTCCTTATAAATAGTACTTATAAATACCTAACTTAATTCTATTCAGCCACCCATTTTTGTAGCAGACGTATCCACCATTCTAAACCTAATTCTTAGGTTAAAAACTAACCCTAAACTCCTTCTTTTTTTTTTTTTATTAATCTCTATTTCCTATTAACAAGAAACAAATTTAGATCAACTTTTTCTTGTTATTTTATTGATTTCATAGAATTCCAATACATCTTTGAATCTATCCCTAAGGTAAAACTTCATACCTTGTCTTTGGAATTATTTTGATTAATTGTTTTGTATAGATGTTGGTCTTGACATAATTTAATTAATTGTTTGTGTGACTAATAATGTTGTTAAGATTTTTAATGGTTTCTTCTTTAATTCTTTATGAAACTCCATAGAACATATGATGGTTATCAATTCAATTACTGCATTTTTATCATGAGCAAATCATATATTAGAATTGATTCTTAATCATACTCAATCCCTTAAAATGATTTGAGGGAATTATAGTGTTGCTTGCATGTTGTCAATTGATGTAAGAGCTATAATGGGGGACTTTGGTGAGTGTCACCCTATAGCATAGATGATGTAATAAATGTTTTGATTGATGTGTGTTCATGATCATGTAGTCCACCAGTGTTGAATATGTGTGCTTGTTTGCATTGTAAGAATTGTATTAAAATAAGATACTTAGTGATTCGGTGCAATGTGTCAGGCATTAATGAGTTAAAAGAGGTGCAAGTTTGTGAGCACTAGTGTCATTGTTATTAGGAGTTAAGGATATTTGAGGTGAGTTCAATAATAGTATTTGTTACTTAAGTTCTTGTCATATTATCCTTTCATTATACCTAAATATTAAATTATACCTAATTGACTAAAATAGCCCGAATTAATATGAATTTCCATTTACACCTTATTTACCTTATTCATATTTATTGGTAACCTTATCATGATAATAATAATGCATTGAGAATACTTAAACATGTGATTTTGCAAAAGTAGTGGTCTATAAGGGTCACATCAGTCATGTGCATATATAAGCCCATAGGTAGGGCAAGCTTACCCAACCTTAACTAGGAAGGGTGGTCCTAGTCGTAAGGCCTTATCAACTCTGCACATTATTATGTATGTGAGGTGAGCAAGGCTTAGGTTGCCACTCGGATCAATATGAGACATACTGTTTCTTCTTTATTTGACTACTGCTAAAAATAAATTTAATTGATGATTACATATCAAAAGAACTATTTATCAATGAAATTGAAATACATGTAGAATATCCATATTTGTCCCTATTTTGTAAGTTCTTTTAATTGGGAATCATAAACCCATACTGAACCCATTATTTGACTATGTATTTGTTGCTATTACTGACTCACTGAGACTTATTCTCACCCCTTTTTTTTTCTTTTCTTTTCCCAGGAGTTTGAGCTAACTAAGCTAACCTCAAGAACCATGTGTCTTCTCTTGAGGGATGGTATCATTATATGTATTAGGCTCTATGGATCATCATCAATTCTTGCCCATATACTTAAATGTCTTATTATACATCATGGGTCATTTGGACTTTCAAATTTATTTTAAATTGTTAACGGTTTAATTATTTTGTTATGTGAACAATTGATGACTTATAGGCATTGTTTGAATTTAGGAACATTGAATTTAGATTTATAAATGGAACATGGGATACCTATTTCCATATTAAAAACCTTATAATTGATTAGATTAATGGGTTCTATGGGCTTAGGTAGCCTTATGCGATTCCCAAGTCCTAGGACCATCGCATCCTTTAAGGCTGGGGTGTGACAAAGAAAATTCATGTGATCATGTGTGAGTATAGTTTTTAGCAGCTAAAGAAGTGTTTAGTGTCTATCCCAGTGTTAGCCTTACCTAAAGGGAATGAAGGATTTATTGTCTACTGTGATGCTTCAAGAGTAGGTTTGGGTTGTGTTCTGAAGCAACATAAAAAGGTTATCGTGTATGCTTCAAGGCAATCAAAGAGACATAAGGTCAATTACCCTACCCATGACATAGATATGGCTATCATGGTTTTCACACTTAAGATTTGGAGGCACTATCTATATGGAGAAAAGTGCGAAATTTCACCAACTTAAGAGCATGCTATATGCTAAAGTTGTGAGATTTGAACTTGAGACAAAAGAGATGGGTGAAGCTGCTTAAGGACTATGATTGTCATATTCTCTATCACCCTAGGAAAGCCAATATAGTGGTTGATGCACTGAGTAGATAGTCCATATGGAGTCTATCTCGCATTATAATGGCAAGGTAGCTGATAGTGTGAGAATTGAAGGAATTATTGGATCATGGATTATAGTTAGAGGTGCGCAAAAGTCAAGGTCTAATAGCTTATTTCTAAATGAGACTGAAGATCTTAGAAGAGATCAAGGAACTACAAGATTAAAGAACCTTATTTGGTCAAGATAAGAAAGGAGGTTGAAAAGGGTGAAGCACCAAAATTTCAAGCTATTGATGGCTTGATAAGGTGTGGAGATTAGGTATGCATACCTTATACGACTGGTCTAAGAGAAAAGATACTCAAGGAAGCCCATCAAACACCATACAACATATACCTTAGAGCCACCTAGATGTATCATGATGTGAAGAAGGATTATTGGTGGCCAGGATTAAAGAAAGATGTAGCCAATTTTATAGCTTTATGGCTCACATGTCAACAAGTCAAGGCTAAGCACAAGAGACCATAGGGATTGTTATAAGATATTTAGATTCCTGAGTGAAAGTGGGAAAAGATAACTATGGATTTTGTAGTTGGATTACCCAAGACCACTAGAGGATTTGATTTTATTTTGGTTATCATGGATCCACTTACCAAATTTGCACACTTCATTAGGGTGAAAACAACTTACACTACTACTCGGTATGAATAGATCTGTATAGATGAGATAGTGAAACTTAATGGCATTTTGGTATCAATTATCTTTGATCAAGACACATAATTCACCTCTCGATTTGGCAATAATTCCAAAAGGCTTTAGGAATGCAACTGGACTTTAACACCACTTTCCACCCTTAGATGGATGGACAGTCAAAACGTACTATTCAAACACTTGAGGACATGCTAAGGATGTGCATATTAGAATTCGAAGGAAGCTGGGACAAATATCTGCCATTAGTTGAGTTCACCTACAATAATGGTTACCATTTGTAATAACCCATATCCAAGCTAGGAGTTTCGTGACAAATTGCTTGATTTTAGGGCTATTGTGACAAAGTGTGCACTTTCATGAAATTTCATATGCTATATGATTTATGAGCAAGTGGCATGTTAGACTAGTTCTAATATACATAATATGAATTTTGAATATGAAATAGGTGATTTATGTGAAGTGCAAAAGTATAAAATGACTTATTGCATACAAAGTAAATTTTCTTGCATAAAACGATTTTTAAGCATAAAATAATTTTTATGAGCATTTTTAACATATTTTAAATTAAACATTTTTGGGGGAATTTTAATGAAAATAAGAAGCAAAATATTTTGTTTTTAATTATTTATAATTAGCCCATAAATTAAATTCAAGGCCCAACTCACTAAAAGCGCAACACACCAAAATACTCCTAACCTAGCTCATTAAAGGCAAACTTGCAATTTTGCACCAAAACCCTAATAATAACCTAAAATTTAGCCCCTTTGAATTCAGGTAGCCTCCATTCTATTATTCATCATATTTTTTTAGAATTTTGTCTCAAAAATTCTCTCTCAACCGAAATTCACAAGGTGCCTCCAAACCTTGGGATTTTGTGATCTTCTTCGTAAGTTTTCCTTTTTTTTAAGCTACTTTTTTATTTTTGTTAAATTAATCATGAGTAATCCATATGGGGCTGTATATTTACTATTTTTCTTCTTATTAAATTCAGCCTAAGTTGTGTTTTTGAGGGAGAAACTGATTTCTAACCATAAACGTATCTCTTTCTTCGCAAATCCATCAAAGGTGAACCATAAAACCTAGAAGTTGGAATTTTCATGCATATGAACATAGGGGCGATTTCTGCATTTTGATGTTCTAAATTAATTTTTGTTATGATTACATAAAAAATATTAGTTTAAATTATGTGTTTACATATTACTGTAATGATCGAAAAGTGTGAAAAGCAAGAAAAACCATGATTTTCCTTGGCAACATAGATTCGGCCTACTTTGGGATTTTGATCCCAAGGTTCATAATTTTTGTCAATTACATTTTAATGGTTTTTGACATATGTATATGACTTGTGCATGATTTAATTGCATGATAATTGAAGGAGTAAGTCTAGGAAACACCTAGAGTGATTCGGCCATACCTAAGGTTTCCAAACCCTAATTGATATGTTTGGCTAATATGTGTACATGATTAAGTGACATATGAATTAGGTTTTATGATGTATTAATTATGAATTAATGATCTTAAATTGACTATGAGATTGATTTTATGAATTGGTCAAAGGAGATAAGTATGATTCTTTTAAGGCTTACTTATTAAATTGATGTATATGGAAAGTATTAAGTGTGCCAAAT
>CANTUT010001770.1:0-7500 GCA_947687605.1 Reutealis trisperma | reverse complement strand
AAATCGAGCGAAGGTGTAAGGCCTTAACCAAAGCCAAAAAGGAGAGACTTAGAAAAGAAAAAGCAAACAAGGCCAACGAGCAAGAGGCTTTGGAAGGAGGAGCAAAATTTGAGCAAGAAACTTTTGAGGAAAGACTTGAAGGAGCAGAGGAAGAAATGGTGGACAATTAATAAGGCACTGCGCGAATTTGCTATGCCAAACTCAGTTATGCGATCCAGCATAGAAAGACCCATTGTTGCAGCCAATAATTTTGAAATCAAACCTTCACTCATTCAGATGGTTCAACAGTCCCAGTTTGGAGGAGGAGTCATGAAAGATGCCAATGCTCATTTGGCAAATTTCTTACAAATTTGTGATACAATCAAGATGAATGGTGTTACTGATGATGCCATTAGACTGAGGCTTTTCCCATTTTCTCTTAGGGATAAAGCAAAAACTTGGCTGATATCTCAAGCCCCAGGATCAATCACTACATGGGATCAACTCACAAGTGCTTTTCTGCCAAAATATTTCCCTCCTGGAAAGACTGCTAAGCTAACGAATGATATTACTAGTTTCATTCAATTTGATGGAGAGACACTATATGAAGCATGGGAAAGGTTCAAAGATTTGCAAAGAAAGTGTCCTCATCATGGTATCCCAGACTGGATGATAGTACAAACTTTTTAAATGGTCTTTCAAATCAAATAAGGAGCACAATTGATGCAGCAGCCGGAGGAGCTCTTATGAACAAAAGTACCATCGAGGCTCATAATCTTCTTGAGCAAATGGCGACTAACAACTACCATTGGTCCAATGAAAGGACTACAACAAGGAGGGTTACAAGTGTTCAATAGAATGATGGGTATTCTCTTCTTGCAGCAAAAGTTGATGCAATTGCCAAGTCATTGGAGAGGGTAAACATTAATGCTCCATCAAGTAGTCATCCAATTGTTTGTGACTCATGTGGGGGTAATCATCATAATTTTGAATGCCATGGAGTAGAGCAAGTCCAATTTGTCTCTAACCCCAATAGGCAACAAAATAATCCCTACTCGAACACCTAAAATCCAGAATGGAGGAACCACCCCAAACTTAGCTTGGGGAAATCAAGGAAATCAAGGAAGCAATCTAAGGCCACCATACCAATCCAAATTTCAAGGGAGAAATCAAATTCCATCCCAAACACTACAAGAAATCAAGCTTTCCTATGAAACCGCTTTGGAGAAATTCATTGGAGCCACTTCTGAAAGGTTTGACAAATTGGAGAAACAATATGACAAGTTGGAGGCGAAAGTTGATCAAATTGCTAGCCAAAATAGAAATTTGGAGTTTCAAATGGGGCAAATGGCTAACTCTTTTAATGCAAGACCTCAAGGTACATTGCCTAGCAAAACTGAAATTAATCCAAGAGAACAATGCAAGGCAATTACTTTGAGAAGTGGCAAGCAACTTGAAGAAATGGTATCGAAGAAAACAAATGAATATAGTGGTGAAGTTTCAAAAGAAGATACCCCAATGAATCAAGCTGAAGAAGAAAAAGGAGAGGAGGTATCTAAACCTTCACAAGTCAAGCCTTATACACCACCTATTCATTATCCTCAAAGATTGAAGCAGCAGAAGTTAGACAAAAAATATGAGAAGTTTCTAGAAATTTTTAAGCAACTTCACATAAACATATCGTTTGCTGAAGCCTTAGCACAAATGCCATCCTATGTGAAGTTCCTTAAAGATTTACTGTCTAACAAGAGGAAGATTAAGGAGGATGCTGTGGTAGCACTTACTGAGGAGTGCAGTGCAATTATTCAGAACAAACTTCCACAAAAGCTCAAAGATCCAGGTAACTTTTCTATCCCTTGTCTAATTGGTACCACTAAATTTAAAAAGGCTTTATGTGATTTAGGAGCTAGTGTTAGTCTTATGCCTTTATCTGTTTGTAAGACATTAGGATTGGGTGAGTTAACCCCAACCACAATGACCTTACAATTAGCTGACCGTTCTGTTAAGTATCCAGTAGGTATCATTGAAAATATCTTGTTAAAAATTGGTAAGTTTTATATACCTGTGGACTTTGTCTTATTGGACATGGATGAGGATGTTGAGATCCCGTTGATTCTTGGAAGACCATTTTTAGCAACTGCAAGAGCCTTAATTGATGTAAAACATGGCAAATTGACTTTGAGGGTAGGTGATGAGGAGATTGAGTTTGACATTGCTAAAGCAAAAAAACAACTTGCCATCATGGATTGTTGCTTTCAAATTGATGTCATTGATGAGGAAGTTCAAAAAGTCTTAGAGGAAAAGCATTTTACGAACCCCCTAGAAACATGCTTAGTTAATAGAGCAACTAGCAAGAATGAAAATCATGAGGTTGCCGCAATTACTAGTCTTTTTGAAGGGAGTTCACCTATGCCTTTTTATAGGAGACAACAATTTGAAGAATTGGAAAAAGGTAAGTCACTTCCTCCACCATCAATTGAGAAAGCATCAGTTCTTGAGTTGAAACCACTTCCCGTACATCTCAGGTATGCATTTCTTAGTCCCAATGATACTTTACTTGTGATTGTGAATGCAAACTTGAATGATGTTCAACTTAAGAAAACATTGAGAATTTTGAGGGAAATTAAATCAGCAGTAGGTTGGAATATTTCTGACATTAAAAGGATTAGTCCAACTATTTGCATGCATAGAATTTTGATGGAGGATAACCACAAACCTGTAATTGAACATCAACGTAGGTTGAATCCAAACATGAAAGAAGTAGTTAGGGCTGAGATTACTAAATTATTAGATGCAGGAATAATTTATCCCATTTCTGATAGCTCTTGGGTTAGTCTTGTGCATGTAGTGCCTAAAAAAGGTGGGATGACTATTTTGAAAAATGATAAAAATGAATTGATTCCCACTAGGACTGTAACAGGTTGGAGAATGTGCATTGACTATAGGAAACTGAATAATGCTACCAAAAAGGATACTTTCCTTTACCTTTTATTGATCAAATGTTAGAAAGGCTTGCAGGTAATGCATATTTTTGCTTTCTAGATGGTTATTCAGGGTATTTTCAAATTCCTATTGCTCTTGAATATCAGGAAAATACCACTTTTACATGTCCCTATGGTACTTTTGCATATAAAAGAATGCCCTTTGGTTTGTGTAATGCCCCTGCTACTTTTCAATGTTGCATGTTGTCTATTTTCTCTGATTTTGTTGAGAAGTCCATAGAGGTCTTCATGGATGATTTTACTGTGTATAGTTCTTCATTTGATGCATGCTTAGAAAACTTGAGAAAAGTTTTGCAACGTTGTGTTGAGTGCAATTTAGTGCTAAATTGGGAGAAGTGCCATTTTATGGTACAAGAGGGAATTGTTTTGGGGCATAAAATTTCTCAAGTAGGAATTGAGGTAGATAGGGCAAAGGTAGAGACTATTGAAAAATTGCCTCCACCTACCAATGTAAAAGGGATAAGAAGTTTTCTTGGCCATGCCGGTTTTTATCGTCAGTTTATCAAAGATTTTTCTAAAATTGCTAAGCCTCTCTATGATTTGCTTAATAAAGATGCTACTTTTGATTTTAACCAGGAGTGCTTGAGTGCTTTTGACAGGTTAAAAAAAGCTTTGATTTCAACTCCCATTATTGCATCGCCCGATTGGAGTTTGCCATTTGAAATCATGTGTAATGCAAGTGACTTTGCAATTGGAGCTGTCTTAGGCCAAAGAAAGAATAAAAAGGTACATGTGATATACTACACCAGTAAGATCTTAAATGATGCACAGAAAAATTACGCAACTACTGAAAAGGAGATGTTGGCAATGATAGTAGCAATAGAAAAATTTCGCTCCTACTTAGTTGGGTCAAAAGTTATAGTCTTCACAAACCATGCAGTAATTAGGTACCTAATGCCCAAGAAAGATGCCAAACCCAGATTGATCAGATGGGTACTTTTGCTTCAAGAGTTTGACTTAGAAATCAAGGACAAGAAAGGAGTGGAGAATGTGGTTGCAGACCATTTGTCTAGATTGGAACGAGAGCTAACAGTTGACGATGATGAGCTAGTCAATGATTATTTTCCAGAGGAGCAGTTATGGGTAGTGAAGGGATCAACTCCATAGTTTGCTGATTTTGTCAATTACTTGGTGAGTGGAATCATTCCTAGTGATTTTTCTTATCATCAAAAAAGAAATTTCTTGCAGATGTCAAGTATTATTTCTGGGATGAACCATTACTTTTCAAGTATTGTGGAGATGGGATGATCAGAAGATGCATGCCAGAGGAGGAAATTCCAAGCATTTTGGAGCATTGTCACTCTAAGGAAAGTGGAGGGCATACAAGCACAGATAAGACAGTTGCAAAGGTATGGCAATGTGGTTTTTATTGGCCTTCTATGTATAAGGATGCTAGAAACTTTGTGATGTCTTGTGATCATTGCCAAAGAACAGGGAATATAACTAGAAATCAAGATATGCCACTTAATGAGATTTTAGAGGTTGAAATATTCGATGTTTGGGGGATTGATTTCATGGCGCCATTCCCTTCATCCCTAAACAATCGATATATTTTGGTAGCTGTCGACTATGTGTCGAAGTGGGTTGAAGCAATTGCAAGTGCTACCAATGATTCCAGAGTTATGCTGAGGTTTATTAAGAAGAATATTTTTTTTCTCGATTTGATGTTCCGAGAGCCATTATCAGTGATGGAGACTCTCATTTTTGTAACCGGGCTTTTGATGCTTTGTTAAAGAAAAGTGGAGGTCAACCATAGAGTAGCCACTCCGTATCATCCTCAGACCAGTGGTCAGGTGGAAATTTCAAATAGAGAATTGAAAAATATTTTAGAAAAGACAGTGAATAACTCTAAGAAGGATTGGGCACTCAAATTGGATGATGCTCTATGGGCATATAGGACTGCTTTCAAGACCCCAATTGGTATGTCTCCATACCAACTTATCTTTGGTAAAGCATGTCACTTACCTGTGGAGCTCGAACATAAAGCTTACTGGGCAATAAGAAAGTTGAATATGGATGTAGAAGCTACTGGTTGCAAGAGGTTACTTTAATTGAGTGAGCTTGAAGAGAGACAACTGGAAGCTTATGAAAATGCCAAGATTTATAAAGAGCGCACCAAACGTTGGCATGACAAACACATCCATAAGAGGCATTTCGAGGAAGGCCAACAGGTATTGCTTTTTAACTCACATTTGAAACTTTTTCCAGGGAAGTTGAAATCCAGATGGTCAGGACCGTTTCAGGTAGTGAAGGTACATCATCATAGAGCTGTGGAGCTACAAAACAATGCGGGAGAAACATTCAAAGTAAATGGACAATGCCTTAAACCCTTATTTCAGTGGAGATTTGGTGGAACAATGGATGGTTTACTCCTTAAAAGAGGCCACGTGATCAAAATTCTGAGAAAGTCTAGCTAAAGACTATAAATTAAGCACTTTTGGGAGGCAACCCAAATTTCTAACTTCTTTATTTATTTATTTATTTTCCAAAATAAAAAAAATATATATATAAAAAAAAATTATGCGATTAATTTCTCATACTTGCTTTTAGTTGTTTCATGATGTTTTATAGGAAACAAAGAGATGGAATGCACACCCTGCTTACAATTTGAAATCCAATTTTCTACAAGAGGGAGAATTTCTTCTTTTGATTTATTTCTTTGACATTGAGGACGATGTCAATTGCAAGTTTGGGGGAGGTTTAGTTTGTTTTTTATTTTCAGTCATTTCTTTTGTGTTTTGATGAATAAATTTAAATTTTTTTTTGATAAAATATGCTTATATTAAATAATTTGATGAAAGGCCAATGATTGATTATAATTGGTATTTATAGATAATTTATTAAAGTATTTCAGGTCAAATAACTATTTTGAGGTAAGAAATTAACTTTTATTAAGATTATGTTTTGTTTTGCTTTGCATTATATTAATTGCATTAATTTGTGTATGCTTACTTAGAGAGGGCTTCCAAATATTTTTTTTTTCATTTGCCTCACCTATCTTAGAACATGTTTTTGCAAACTTTTGAGGTGAAATTTTGAATTCATTTGAAAGAAAGATATGATTTAGGCATTATTTGTTTAGCCTATTACTTATATCCACCCTTATTTTATTTTTTTTCCCTAGTTTACCCATTTGTGCCTTGTTAATTTTAGCCTTCTTTTCTTTGTTTATTAACCTTAATTGTTATCCTTCACCCTGTTTGTAAGATAATTTTGTCAAGTTTACATTCTATTGAAGAAAAGGGAATTATTAAAGTTTTAAAAAAAAATAAGGATCTCTAATAACTGAGAGTATTATTCATTTTAAAATACCACTATCTGCTTAAAATAAGTTTGGGGCGAATGTAAGAAAATTGAATAAAATAAAAGTTGGTAATTCTTGCTTACCCTTAAAATGGTGTTGTTAAAAAAAAAAAAAAAAGGAGAGAAAAAAAAAAGAAGAAGAAGGGGGCTTAAAAGAAGAAAACATTGAAGAAGAATGATACTTAAGATAAAAGGGATCCTTCATTAATATAATTCCTTTATTTGAAGCTATTGATTTTGTAACCTTGGCATAATTATTTTACTTTTGTTCATTTAACCTATTCTTTGTTTAGCCAAAATACCTTGTGTTAGCCCCATTACAAGCCTAGTCAAAACCTATTAATCTCTCTTGATTTGTGAATTCCATTAGTGGAGATTGTTTGCTTTAATATGCTTATGAGATTTGTACATCTATTTTATATCTTTTGATAGAGGCATTTAAAGATATTAGTGTGTATATGCCTGTCTGAAGTGCAACAATTTCTTTGCGATTGATTTAATGCATGGTTATTCAGGGCATGATTAAGATGAGAATTATTTTGAACCTAAGATAGAAGCTTGACTTGTAATACTATTGATATGTTGTTTGTAAATATTAATTTCTTGAGACCTTTGAAAAATTATTCAAACTAAGCATAAGAAGATTAAATTTCCTTTTTGAAATAAATATTTGAAGGTTTAGAGTTTTATAGGTGTTTGTGGGTATCACCACTGGAAGCCCTCACGAGACTATAACTTGTCCTCTATGGGACACCAAGGGGTTTAAAGGCTTGTTGCAAACGCTAAATGCAATCATAATTTCCCACGAAAGTAGACTAGTTTAGGTTTTGAGTTTTCTTTTGCTTGAGGACAAGCAAAAACTAAGTTTGGGGTTGTGATAACTCTATATTTTTAGAGTTATTTTATTTGTTTAAACTTAAATTTTAGCTCATTTCTCAAAAATACAATAATATTATTACTTATTTTTAGAAATAAATAGTTATACAATTTATAAATAAATTATAATATATTTTTAATATTTTTATTTTATTTTTGCATATCAAAATGATGTCATAATGATGCAATAATATCATGACTCAGGCGATGATGTCATTTTATAAATGATGCAGACAATGATGTCATTTTATAAATGATGTAAGCAATGATATCATGAAATTAATGATGTAAGAGATGATGTCATGAAAATAATGATGTAATCAATGATGCAACAATGTTG
>CANTUT010001769.1:5000-30000 GCA_947687605.1 Reutealis trisperma | reverse complement strand
CTATTTTGTAATGATTCTTATGTTTGATTTCTCTTTTCAAATCCCTACAGAGTTTACCCATTATCATTATGATCTCCTAGGCCGGTATACATTTGCCCTAAGCACCCTTCTGCATGATATGGATAAGATGGTGGAGGAGCATGAGGAGGAGCCCTGAAGGAGATGCCGCAGACCTAAGCGTGGTCATTAGTGACATGTTACATTAGCTATGCATGTCATGTACGTATGTATTGAGGATAATGCACTCTTTATGTTTATGCAATATTTTAGATGTATGCATGATATTTATGACTTATGGATGCTTTTGATGCATGATATGGATATGCTACATGCAAACTTTTGACTTAATAGGGCTTTCATTGTGCTGTTCCTTATGCTTTTCTCTCATTTTACCTCTCTTTTCTATCAACTCTGTACTGGTTTTGACATGAAAATGAATTTTGGAGGCTCGAAACTATGCGAAACTTTCAAGAATTATTATCAAAATCTACCAGAGGATAGGGTGGCACAAGGTGGCATAAGGTGGCATGGGGCAGCACTCTTGGCGTGCCACTGGGCACGGGGTGCCGCCAGTCCAGATCCGGGTAGATTTCAGATTTTTGCCTTTTTAAGCCACTTTTGACACTTTTAGTTCGTACAATCGATTTTTGAGCCTTCAAAAATCATTTTTCAATTATGTTCTTGCTTTTTCATCAATTTTCTGCTATATTTTTATTTTTTATTATTTTTTACTCTTCACGATGGAGCTCTATTTCAGCTATGTAATGTTCTTATGGTGTAAGAATCTTACAAAAGTGGAGAGAATCAACTTAGGAAAATATAGGGTAAGTGTTATGCCTACTCTAAGAGGCATAAAGATTGATTGGGATTTTTTGTGTGCATACATGTGCTTTTGGGATTCAGCTACCCATGTTTTCAGATTTGGGGCATCTATAGAGGAGATGTGTCCTACTTTTGAGGAATTTTCTGTATTGTTTGGATCTGATCCTGAGGCTATGCTAGCTACTCCTGTTGAGAAAATAGGATATTTTAATTCTTTCAAAGGACTTTTTAACTTAAGTGTGGAAGTTGCTAGTCCCATGGTAGTCGAGGATTAGGTAGATCTGACTGCTTTGATTGCAAAATTCTATGATCCTAAGGATTTTGAGGATGATGGGTGGTTTCATTTGAGGATGCGGGCTTTATCATTCTATCTGACTGCAGGGTATATTTTTGTGAGCCCTATTGGCTGGGAGGATGCTAGAGTTACTGAATTGATTCCTCAAATGAAGGATGGGAGATCCGTTGCTGCTATAGTTCTAGTTAAGACCCTTATAAACTTGGATAGGTCTTGCACTTTTGATGGCCCATGGACTATCAGTCTTATCATTCTTTAGGTTCAATTCTTGCTTTTGAATTTTCCTTCAACTATTTTCATATTTTATTCTCCTTATCTTTTGCACTTTTAGATTTGGCTTAAAGACCATCTCTAGGTAGCGGACCCTCCCTTAAAGGTGGATTACTTTGCTTCCTGATACAGGACCCAAACCATTGTGATTAAAAGGGACTCAGTGAGAGAGTGGATCAAATTGTTGATTGACATGGATTCTAATGAGCGGTTATGGAGGTGAGAATGGTACAAGACTAACTGGTTCATGACCATGACCTTTGGCTACAAAATGGTTCATCTTTTGGGACTGAGGATAGTGACTTCTTACCAGGCTACTAGAGTTATATGCTAGATAGGCCATAGATAAGGTGTGTCCCTGGATGGTGCTCTATTCCAATATGTTTTGATTACTGAGACTGTTGCCTGAGCTGTCAGGAATGGATAGGTAAGAGGTTTTTATGTTGTTCATCCTGCTCACTCCAGCGGTAAGTCCTTACAGTACATTGACTAGTGGATAGCCAACTTATGGAAATTAGAGAAGGCTAGGAGGGCTTCTATACTTGAGGAGATAGAAGAGGAGAGGAAGAAACGTGATTATTAGGTTGCTTTCTATTTGTCCCTTTTAGGAAGACCGTTTGGTTTAGGAGACTGATCTAATCTTTATTTTCTTTCGATGTTCTGAAAATTAAATAAGACAAATAAGATATCATTTTTCTTATTATCTTTTCTTTTGTTGCTCTAATTTTTTCCTAAGTAGCCTTTTCGAGTTTTCAACTTAGCAAGCTTATATATATATATATATATTTTCCATTTCATGATACAATTAAGAGCCAAATGAATGTGAAAATGAAATTTCATTGATGATTTGGATCGAACACGCATGGGCTGCCTACGTATCTCTTTACAACAATATATCATCTTTTTTTTTATTCTTTTTCCTCTTTATGGAGAATCAGATCCACGTAGTTCTACTTGAAAGAAATGTGAATGCTGTGCATGAGTTACAAGGTTTGCAAATGCTATGTGTGAATTATAAGGATGCTTATGCAAAGTATCTCTTGAGTTGATCTAGATTGCATGGGCTGGCTAATTCTATGCCATCTAAGTCCATCAAGATTGCTGCTCCACCAGATAGGATCTTCTTGAGTATAAATGGGCCACTCCAATTAGGTCTGAATTTTCCCATTAGATCATGAACAGGCACCCTCATTTCTTTCAAATAAGGTGACCTTCTTATAGTCCTCTGTCCCTGACTTTCTTATCGAAGTGGCTAGCTAGTTTCTGTTGATAGAGTTGAATATGGTATAAGGTGTCCATTCTCTTTTCATCAATGGCAAAGAGTTGGTCAGGGTAGCCTTTCACCCATTCCACTTTATCTAACTAACTCTCCCTCATAATGCGGGCTGATTTGACTTCTACCTCAATCGGCAGGACAATTTCCATCTTATACACCAAAGAGTAAGGTGTAGCATTGGTTGGAGTATGCACTGTTGTTCTGTATCCCTATAAGGCATAAGATAAATGTAGGTGCCAATCCTTATGGTTGTCAACCATCTTTTATAGTATATACATGAGAGTATTATTTGCAGCTTCAATTGCACCATTTGTTTGAGGCTTGTATGGGGAAGACTTATGCTGTTAGATTTTCTCCTTTTTCAATAGCTGAATGACCTCCTTCTGAAAGTGAGATCCATTGTCAATGATGATCTCAAAAGGAACCCTATACCTATAAAGGATGTTGGTACGAATAAATTGAGCCACTCATTTGGAATCCAATATTTGGTAGGGTGTGGCTTCAACCCACTTGGAAAAGTAATGAATAGTTGAAAGACTTCAGGCTTATCTTGCCAATGACATCCAGGCCCTATGTTGCAGATGGCCAAGGCACGGTAATAGGGGATAGAGATACAGTAGGCTGTTTCTAGAGTTTGGAGTAAATTTGGCACTTATGGCACTTTTGTACATATCTTGCACAGTTTTGATTCATAGTAAGCCAGAAGTAACCTTGATTCATGATCTTGCAAGCTAAAGCAATTTTATTCATGTATAGGCCTTCGTCGCCACCATGCATCCATTTCATAATCTGTTGGGTTTCTTCTTCAGTGACATACCTTAGATGGATGTTGTCCCAAACCCATTTGTATAGTACTTCCTTATTTGGAATGAATCCCTTGGATAACTTTCTTAAAGTCCTCTTTTCTATTTTAGAGGCCCCTTCAGGATAAAGTCCATTCTTGATGTAATTGAGGATATCCCAAAACCATGGTTTGCCATCAACCATTTGAATATTCAAACAATGAGTCATGTATCCTGGCTCATGCTTAACTTTAATTGTAACTGGTCAAATTATGAAGCTGTTGCTTATGTCAAGCATTGAGGTGAGTGTTGCCAAAGCATCAGCAAATATGTTCTTCATTCTTGGAAAATAATGGAAAGATAGCTCATAGAAATTGGTTTCCAGTTCATCTAAGTGTTTATGGTAAGGTACCAAATGCTCTTCTTTGATCTTTTACTTCCCTAAGGCTTTGGATACTATTAGATTTGAGTCCTCATAAATCTTAAGATGTTTGATTTTGAGCCTTACTACTGCTTTAAGATAGCAAATGCATGCTTCATACTTTGCTTCATTATTTGTCACCTTAAAGTTTCATACTCTGCTTCATTATTTGTCACCTCAAAGTTCAGTTTGATGGCTACAAGTAGGTTTTCTCCACTTGGTGTAATAAATACAATGCCAGCACTATATCCTTTATTATTAGATGCCTCATCGAATAATAGCTTCCAAACTTCATTGCCAATCATCAGGATATCCTCATTAGGGAACTCCCATTCATTATCTATTAGAGCTGCAGCTAGTTGATCAGCCACTATGCTACCCTTGATTGCCTTTCGCTGTACATATTTAATATCATAGGCTGCTAATATAGCCATCTATCTTGCCATCTTACTATCAAGAACTGACTTCTTCATAAGGAATTTCAAAGGGCTCCTGTCAGCAAGAACACGAGTTGTAAAAGAGCAGAGGTAGTGTATTTGTGGCAAACCCATACCAAAGTGAGGCATAGTTTTTCTATAAAATTGTACTTGAGCTTATAAGATAGTATTCTTTTGCTCAAGTAATAGATGGCATTTTTCTTGTTAGAATCAGGAGCATTCTGAGCTAGCATTGCCTTATTGCTTCTTCACTTACTAATAGGTAAAATAGCAAAGGCTTCCTGGGCCTTAGTGGCTGTAATACTAGTGGGTTTAGCAAGTATTGCTTGATCTGGTCAAAGGCTTTTTGGCAGTCGTCATTCTAATGCTCAGAGGCTCCTTTTTTGAGTAGCTTAAAGATGCGCCCACTTACATTAGCAAATTAATTGATAAATCAACTAATGTATTGGAGCCGTCCAAGGAAACCTCTAATCTCCTTCTCTGTTTTAGGAGGTGGCATTTCTAAAATTGCCTTTGATTTAGCAGGGTCCACTTTTATGCCCCTTTTGTTGACCATGTGGCTTAGGAATACTTTAGATGAAGCTTTGAAGACACATTTGGCAGGATTAAGTTTGAGATTATATTGGCAAAGTCTAAGGAAGAATCGCCTTAATACTTCTAAATGTTCTTCAACAGTGGTGCCTTTTATCACCATATCATTAACATAAACTTTAATCTCTTTATGCATCATATCATGAAAAATTTTAGTAGCTATCCTTTGGTATGTTGCCCTAGAATTTTTGAGCCCAAATGGCATAACCTGGTAACAATAGGTGCCCCATTCAGTAATGAAGGTTGTCTTCTCTTTGTTAGAAGGATGAACCATTATCTAATTGTATCCTGCAGCCAGGTCGGTTAAGGAAACCATTTTAGAACTTGCCATGCAGTCTATTAGAAGGTCAATGTGAGGAAAGGGAAAATCAACTTTGGGACAAGCCTTGTTCAAATCCCTGTAGTGCACACACATTCTAACTCTACCCATCTTTCTTAGGAATTGGCATAATGTTAGCAAGCTAGGATGGATAGTTGATGGGCTCGAATGAAATTGTGATCAATAGCTTGGCAATTTCCTCTTTAATTAGTATGGACCATTCCATCTTGAGCCTTTGCAATTTCCACTTAATAGGCTTAGCACCTAGGTAAACTGGAATCTCGTGAACTGCAATGCTTAGATCCAAATCTGTCATATCCTTTAGGAGCCATGTGAAACAGTCTTAAAACCCTTTGATCATCTCCTCAGTGTAACCTCTGTTTATGCATGTAGATGCAATGAATGTAGTTTTTAGTACATCATAAGTGCTAACATTAATTAGCTTTTTAATTGCATCGTCTTTGTAGTTGATGTCTCACTTAAGTCAGATTTAAAAATTGAAATATTAAAGAAAAATGGAGACACAGGATCATAAGAGGAAAGGGCAAACATTTTATTGAATTCAAAGGGAGATATGTCCCAGTTTACATCAAATTGAAAATTTGGACCTTTATGGTTAGTTACATCACTATCATAAAAAGAAATAGACTTAGGTTCAGAAGACGAGTCTGGAGAGGACTTTGATTTAGACTGGGACTCTAACTCATATTCTGATTTAGAAGAATAAAAGGGACTCTCTTCAAAAAACCAATTTTGTAGCTTGGTCTTAGTGGGCTAGATTAAGGTGGATGGGTCAGTTTTCTTCTCCTTAACAGTGAGCATGAATACTTCATCAAAAAGACTAACCTCCATGTTCTCTTCCCAATCTTGACTAAACATATAGCTTAGTTCACAGTCTTTTAACTTGAGCTTGACATCATAAAAGATTTCAAACCCGAAGATTAGTTTTCCAGTAATGGGGTAGACTTAGGGTTTAGGAAAGTTATAGAATTGTGTCACCTTCCCTCACAAAGTAGCCATTTAAAGTCTTAAAGTACGGGCGTATGGGCCAGTCATAGACCTCACTTCATTTAAGGGTAACTGCTCTTTCTTTAGCCCACTTCTCCATTTCTATAAGGTCCTCATCAGTGGGCTCATATCCTAACCCAAATGGTGGCATTGCAACTGGATAGTCCAGAAAAGACTTTAAGCCTTGTTGGCTTTTTTCTAAACCTAAACTAGGAAAGTAGTTCCTTTTTTGTTAGCATGTTAGAAACAACAATATTCCCAAATGGGTCAAAATCAAATGGGATAAACTCGTTACCTTCTTCGCCCTCAATGTACTTTATGAAAGAGAAGCCAGAGAGTGGATAAGTAGACAGCTCAAGTTAGATCTCAAGGATGGGAATAAAGCTTGGGATGTCAGGTTTTCCTTGTATGTCCCCTTTAATTGTAACAATCCTGTTCCTGAAAGGAAATTTGACTTTCTGGTGCAGAAAGGAAGGGATAGCCTTTGCCTAGTGGATCCAAGGCCTTTCAAGTAATAGGTTGAAATATAAAGGCACATTAATCACTTAAAAGGGGATAGTGAAAGATGTAGGCCCGATTGTTTCATCTATAGTAGCCACCCCAAGAACTTCTCTCTTAGTGTTATCATAAGCCCTTACTATCTAATCAAAAGGGGTAAAATTAGTAACTTCCAGCCCCAAGTAGCTAGCTAACTTTAAAGGGCACACATTCAAGGCCGAGCCATTATCAATAAGAACCATGGGCACGGTCTTTCCTCAAGTCATAACTGTAATGTAAAGGACATTATTATGGTCAGAATCCCCTCCTACAATGTCATTTTCCCAAAAGGTGATGGATACCCTTTTAGCAGCACTAGTGATGGAAGTAATAAGATTTTCGGGTGTGATATCAATAGGAGCTTAGCATTATTCAACGCTTTGCAAGGAGCTTGGTGGTGAGGATAAAAAGATTGGATTAAGCTCCAAATTGATATGTTTGCTTGAGTTTTCTTAAGTTGCTTGAAGATAGAGTCTTCATCTTGTTCAAGACTCCCTTTCATTTTGTCAGCTGGTGCAGGAATGGGTTGGATGGGTTGAGTGTTTGGATTTGGTAGGTTTGGGCTTTGAAGGATTTTGCCACTTCAGTGATGGCATCAATTTCCTCAACCAGGTTGGTAAGGTCTAGGACACAGTAATAGTTGGGATTTGACTCAATCAAGGAGATAAGGTCAACTCCCTCACAATAATTAATGGCATTGACTATATGATTGGGCAAGAGATTAGTGGTGATATTTGGTAGAGCTTTTAGTGGTAAAAGGTCATTTGAGCCAATAAGGTCTTCGATTTTGTGTCTGAGGGCCTTGCATGCATTGGTTTTGTACCTAGGTCCTTGGTGGTAGTCACACCTCTCATTTGGGTTGTGATTTTTAGGTAATAGATTGGGGACTGGTCTAGGTTCAAGGAGTTTTACCATGTTTTTCTCAAGCAGTTTCCTAAGAATAACACTCATGGGCACACCCCCTAGGTTAGAAAATTGCCTCCTTTCAATCTTGAAAGGCTTCTTGATTGTCAAGGTATTAACTTCCCCCCTTTCTGATTTGTCAAGGAAGTCACATTGCCTTAGTGTGTTAGCTTCTTATACCTTGACCCAGATGCAGATTCTTCTTTAATTTGTTAATTTTGAATTAGGTCTTCAATTTTCAAAGCAGTAGCAATGAGGGCTTTAAAGTTAGGCAGGTATTGAGTCAGTAACCTATCTTGGTAAATTTCAAGAAGGTTCTTGATGATTATATCAATCTATTCATTTTTAGGAGGCCAACTCACCATTTAAGAAGCCTTTTTCCTCTACCTCGTAAGGAAAAAAGAGAAGGATTCTTTCACATATTATTTTGTAGTTTTGAGGTTTCTTCTTATTACATCAACCTCAATGTTATAGTGATATTGCTTAACAAAAATGTTGCAAATGTCATCCCAGGCCCCTTTTTGGGACACATCCAGATCTACAAACCACCTCACAGTAGCACCAGTAAGAGATTATTGGAACAATTGAGTAAAGAGTTCACTGTCCACTCCTAAAGGATGCATGGCCCCCACATACACTTTAAGATGGGTTTTAGGGCAAATAATTTCATTAAATTTGTCAAAATTTGGCATCTTGAACTTACTAGGAACTCTTGCATTAGGAAATAAGCTCAGGGAGCCTATATCAACCATGTCCTCTTTCTTCTTTAGATTCTTCAACATTTTTTCCATGTGCTCAACTTTTTCTATGAAGGCTTTGAGTTCAAGATTGGCTTCCTTCCCTTGGAAAGAATTCGCAGGTCGGGAAGTGAGTGTAGCAGTAAAATTTGGTGGTTGAATTTTCATAGATTGATAGGGTGAGTTATTTTTAAGGAATTCAGGTGACAGAATGGGTAGTGGTGGAATGGTGTCAGTTGTTGCAGGCTCTTTATCTTTTGAATCAACTCTAGAAGTGGATCCAAAAATAGGATAAAGAGTGGGCTTTAGGTCTAGTTTGAGTAGTTTTAGGTCAATTGAGCTTTGGGCTTGGGAGGTCTGTTCCATCATGATGCAGACATCTTCCATAATGGCCCTCCTTTGGGCTTTGAGCAGGTCTTGAAAATAAACATCTTGCCTCTTCATCATGATCTCCTATTGTTCAAAGAGCTTAGTAAGAAGCTCATCAAAGATCTCATCAGCTCTAGTAGTAGTGACTTCATCTCCAGCAATAGACATCTTGTCAACCTTTGTATAGAAAGGTAAAGTTGGGTCAGTTTTTAGCTTAGGTATGGATAAAGATCATGGAATCCTAATCATAACAATTTGATATGGATAAAAGGTACCATAAGTTGACATGGGTTTAGATAGATTGGATTGAGACTAGTAGTATTTGTGTAGGGTTTAAATTCTCCAAATTTGTAAGGTTTATGCATGAATGCATGTATGAATGAATGAAAAAGATTTCATGACAATAGCATACCAATACTTCAGTATTTTAGGGTACATATAGCCTTAAGGAAAGGTTCTATGAGCCATTACATGAAAGGGTTAGGGTGGTTTGAAGGGAACCCATCACACTAGAGATGTGATATACTTAACCACATGTGAGACAAAGAGCCTCATGTCGGTCTGGTGGTACATGCATACTCGTTACACCTCTAAAAGGATTAGAGAATGTGTCGTGGGCTGGATGATTTCACTATTAGCAAGTAGACCTAAGGAAGGTTGTCCACTCAATGTTACTTTCTATCATTTGTTTTCCTAGGAAGCTTATTTCACATTAAAGCCAAAATTGGTATTTTACCAAAAGTAATCCACTTTATCTTTTATTTGAAAAAGATTTTGAAATCCCCAATAGAGTGGCCAACTGTGAGGCATCGTCTAAGTATTGGTTCGATCTGCTGAGGAATCAAAATGCTCTTCAAGAGAAACTCCACAATTGGAACGCATTATGAGTTCAGAAAATTGGGTTTTGAAATTTGTTATTTGTAAAAGGGAGTCGCCACTTTAATTTACTTATTTTAATTAGGAAAATTAAAGGAAAACCCAAATTGATTGACTCTCAAATGTTTGATTTATCCTAATGAAAAAGTACTAATTCGTGAGTGACCAAAGAGGGCTCGGGGATCAGATTTTGGTATTTAAATAAATGTTTGGCTAAAAGTTGCGAAATAACTTTTAAAAAAAAGGCAATTTTAGTGTATGCATGAACGTGAGTAAAATGATGAATGAAATAGTTATAAATGACTAAATGAAATGACAATTATAAATAAATAAGCAAAAATAAATCTTACTTAATTATTACAAAACTAAAAAGAATGAAATAAAGAGAATCTTTCCTCTAGCCCTTATAGGTATTAGGAAAAGCACACATTCCTTAACTGCAGTAAATAAATGAACATACAGAATCCAACATGTACAAATAAATAACAAATAAAGGGGAAAATGTTATTGAAAATTTTTTTGGAGTTGATGCCTTACAGAATGACATGTCTGTGTATCCCATTGAATAGGAATCAAACTCCACGTAGTTATTCCCTCTTGCGAAAGAGGGGCTATGGAAAAAATATTGATTTGGTTTATTAATTTAATTCTAACTTTTAAATTAATAAAATTTAGATCTTTTCTATTTTAGACTTAAAGAAAGATAGAATAAAGAGAATCCAAGATCTGAATTTAGAATTTTAGAAATGGAAAGAAGAAAAGGATCATACCTTTGTTTTCCTTGAACTTTGGCAAATGAGATGAGCTTAACTCCTAATCTAAGCTCCACCTTGGATTTGGGAACCCTAAAGTTGAACCTTAAACATAAAATATTAGCAAAACAGAGTAATAATTGCAAATTAAAAGAATTTGAAATGATAGATTTTTGTATCAATTTTTAAATAGAATTTTAGTATGAAAAGAAGAGTAATATGGGTGAATTTCTGCTGCAAAATTGGTGTCAAAAGGGCTAAATGGAAGCTCTATTTATAGAGCAGAGGTGAAAGGAGCTGTTGGGTGCCAGCAACGGTACGCCGACTGGCCAGGCTATACCAAATTGGTGCTGCCGGCACGATGGGCATGTCACTCGACCCAGTGGCACGCTTGGCATGCCGCTAGGGTTAGGTTTTGACCCTGACTCGCCCTTTGGTTTTGTACTATTTTGGCTAGTTTTGGTCCATTTTTTATTCGATTTGAGCCTGATTTAATTCTATAGACTCGTAATGGAAAACCGATCTATTGGAGGTTCAATTTTGAGGGTTCATAGTGCGTTACTCAAGAATAAGAAAAGACGAGACATTTCGCATATTTGGGACTACCTTTTAGAATAATATTAATGATATAGATTACCATTACAGTAAGGAGACTAGCCTTCAAGTCTTTGACTTGAAAAACTAGTGGGGGGACAAGTGTTACACTCTTGTCTAAAGAGGTCGCCTTGGCTCACTAAAATGATGGATTATTGATCACCAAAATGGGATAAGCACCACCGGAGACCAACTTTGACAAGGACTCCATTTCCATCTCCAAACATGACTCGGACAAGCTGAATACAACTATAAATATAATGCTAATAGGACTCAGATTATTGAAGACTATATATATATAGCTCACCTTTCTCCATTATGGAGGGAAGACAACTCTTTTCCCTTTCCAAGAATTAAAGTTTTCACGACTAGTCACCCTTTACTGACTTAAGTATTAAAGTGATCTTCTAGACACATTGCCTAGATCCCTCTAATCGTTTATTTTGCAGGTTATTCAGTTTGCTAGTCTGCATACTTGAGATCGGCCTTCCACTCGAAAATATCATGTACTGATTTAAAATTAAAAGAAAAATGAAAAATGATTTTGATCAAAGTTGTAAACGACTAGAAAATTTTTGTTTCAATATGTAGTTATAAGCATTTAAATCCTTCTTCTATAAAACATAGAAAAAAAAGTTAGCAAAAATTTATATCACAAACCTTATAAAACTAAACAATATAAAAGATTAGATAATTATATAAAATCAAACAATTATACAAAACCTACAAATAATAAACCTTCTACATCAAAATCTTATAAAAGAAATAACAAGAAAAAACAACCAATTTGTCATAAAAGTGATAGACTAGGTTATTATAAAACTCAATGCAAAATGAAAGAAAAATTAATAATTTAGATATTTCAAAAAAACTTAAACAACAAATAATTAATTTATTAATATTTGATACTGATTCAGACTCAGAAATAGAATATAATTTAGATGATGATTTTATTTTGTATAGAATGTTCTTCATCCTCTTATTATTCTAGTGCAGAGTCTGAATTATGTTAATGTGAAGTTCTATGCGTTTGTCTAGGGGTGTGTATTCGGTTAGTGCAGTTTCCAAACTGAACCGAATTGAAAATTTTTTGTTCGATTTTGTTTGATTCGATAAATTGATAGCTGTTTGTATAGTTTTTGGTTTTAATTTCAGACATGATTTTGATGTGTTTTGGTGGATGATGCGCTGCTAGTTAATGCGTGAGGCATGGATTTGATACCCAATTTTTGTGTAATTTTTTTTGTATAACTAAAAAATTAAAGTTGAAAATTAAAATTTCATGCATTGAACTTGGGACCTTTAGGCAAAAACTTTTACTTACCACCAAACTAAAAGGAAGTAATTAATATTTAATAGCATAATGTGTGTGTGTTTATATATATATAATTCGGTTTGGTTTGATTTTTCAATATCTCTCACACGAAAACTAAACCAAACTAAATTTCTTAGAATTTTCACAATAAAAACTGAAAAACAAACTGAATTTTAGTTCAGTTCATTTTTCGGTTTGAACCGAATAGTACACACACCTACATTTGTCAGCTTAATTAGTATTTTCAAAATCTTTAGTCCAATATCATACATTACATATTCATACATAAAATTTTTAGAAAATTGCATACATGAACTATTTAAAACTTATTATAAAACTAAATTTTCTTTTGAAATTCATTACTTAATTTTCTTACACCCTAATTTTTGCAGGGAAAAATTAGTCTAAAGAAATAAATTTTATCCACTTACTCAAATACTTAATGGGCACTCCCATTAAGAAAAAAGTTACTAGTGTATTATATAGTCAACCACTTCTAGCTTTTGCATCAAATAGACCAAAAAATTATTCAACAACCCTTCAAGGCATAACTACTAGTTCAAGTTCTAATCAAACATCATCAATTACACATTTAGCCAATTACATAGACAAACTCCTTTACCAAATTATTACAAATTTAGAACTAGAATATAAGCACAAAAATAGTAATTTCCTCAAAATTATCCATAGAACTTTTTCACCAAACTTTCACTTTATTCCAAATAATCCACAAAAAACCCACAAATTTTATGAATCTATCCTTATTGATACCAACTCCATTGAATTAAAGAACCCTTGAAAATCATTTATTCCAAATGTAAAATTCTTAAGGTCTTTTCTTCAATTGATTGGAGTTATCACATATTTACTCCAAGATCTTTTATAAAATCTTTTATTTCGAACATATATACATACCAAGATTATAAAAATTCTTGGCATTACATGTTTTACATCCGTAATTTTGCATATTCATGTTTATTCATTTCTCTAAAAATATTAATACTACATTCCTATCTTGGTTTCAAGAGTGGTGGATGTATTTTGGAATTAGTCAATCAATTTTGCCATTAAAAGTTAGTCAAGAATTTGAGTTATTTAGTCAAAAACTTCCCCAGTTTAATCAAGACAAATTATTAACTTTTATTGTTACATTTTCTCTTCCATGGATTTTTGTATGGAATTATAAATTTAAACAATGCTATCCTCCTCTCTTTACTCTTGCTTTAATTAGAGTTTTCTGTATCAAATGTTGGCCAGACTTCAACCCTAACCAAGCATGCACTGACATCATTATTCAATGGTTTAGTACAAAGAGAAACACCTTTACAGCCCAAAATCCCTAATAGTTAAATTTTTTAACCAATAAAAGTAAAATCCAAGCATTGTTAGCCTTAGCCTCTAGTCAAGATGAATATAAAAAATTATTACAAGATGCAATATCCACCTTATCCCAAGAATGTGAAGAGAACGCCACATCACTAGTCAGTACTCCCAATGAAGATGACCACTATGGCATCGACCTCAGTCACATTTATTTCAAGACAGTTGTCCTAACACCTAATAAGTTTTTCAATGGTGGAGAGAGACTGATAGTGAAGATCCGTATAAGAATTAATTATTCAAGACTTAACGGATTGCTTATAGAATAGAATTAGTACATTTGTTTGTCCATATGTAAAAAAAAAAAAAAATAGTAATATTTTAATTTTTTCTTTTTTTACAAATTGAATGTAGCAAACATTCAAATTGCAATTGTAAAGTGCAATGCATGGAATCAAACCATGCAAAAGTCCCACAAGTCTGCATATGTATATAGTTTTGTGCATGAGTCATAGTAGGTATCTTTACATGAATTCAGCTTCATGCGCGCCCATAAGTATCCATTTTCCATTTCGTTTATAACATATAAATTGTAAAGAGTCTATACATATCGAGCAATCGAGCAAGCAAGAAAATTAAACTTTCTTTCTTCTAATTAATTTCCCCTGATATTTTAAACACTTAATTAATTTTTCTTCACTGCCATTAAAATTTTTCTTAATAAAAAATTATGCTCAACTCTCATGAATACCAATAGTAAGTTTTAAATTGCTCTCATTATTTATCTATATGTATTTATTTAATAAAAATATTGTACTTTTACCTGCATATTAATCTCATGCATAATAATAATAATTTTTAATCATCATCATGCAATTTGCATTCATCATCAACACACCGCATGCGTAATTCGCATTCATCATCACCACACCACACGTGTATTACACAATCACAATCAGGCTCCGCCTCACATTGGTATCAGAGCCTAACACTTATTCATTTAATTTTACTATCTTTATAGTAAGTTTTAAATTGATCTCATTATTTTCTGTATTTATTTAATAAAAATCCTGCATTTTTATTTGCATATTAATACCCTGCATAATATATAAAATAACAAAATATGTAAAAATAAAATAGTAATAAAAACATTAAATGAAATATTAACTGAATAACGTTAATTAATTAAAATAAAATAAATATTAATAAAAACAATGAATAATTAATTTATTTGTAATTAATTAAATATTTTCAGAAATATAAAATAAAAATAAATTAATTAATAAATTTTTTAAAAATTTTAAATTATTTAAAATTAATGTGAATTAATAAATAAGTTATTTACAATTAACAAAAATGAAAATAATTCCAAAATATTAATAAAAAATAAAAATTAATTTTTTTTTAACTAGAATGAGCTTAGTATATGAAATGGACATTTAACAAAAAATATAATTGAAAATTAAATATTTAAATATTTATTTAAAAAATTTATTTAAATATATCATCATACAAATAATTAAAATATTATTAATTATATACATATATTAATTACAAAATTATAAAAATTTATTAAAAAATATATATTGATTCTAATTCATATATATATAAAATTAAATAGGTTTATAAAGATTTAATTTCTTATTCCTTCGTTTTCTTATTTAACTGAATATTTAAGAAAAATAATCATTGTATTATTTGTTGGGAAAATTATAAAAAAAAGTGCCTAAACTTGGCATGAATGTACAAATAAGTTGAGGAACTTACGAAACTAAGAAATAAGTACCTAAAACCAGTTAATAGCCCCAAATAAGTGCTTAAGTCGGTTCTACAAAAATAAGTTTATGTGGAATTTATTTTTAGTAAAAGAAATGATGACTGGTAAAATACTTAGTGTATTACATGGCCATGTAGTTAATTCAATAGGAATCCTATTTTTATCCCCAAATTAATTTTAACCTAAGTGTCTCAAATTACCAAATGAGAAACAAAAATTACCAAATAGAGAATGATTAAGCATTAAGCATCAAGAAGTTGAAGTTAGAATTGGATTTAGAGGTAACTAGAGATTGATTTGGTGTTTGGCGTTAATTAGATTACCCCACTTGCAAAAATGACAATGGGGTAAGTATTATTCTGTTTGTTTTTTTTCTTTCTTTTGGATTTTTGTCAAATTGGTCAAAGATTCTACCTCTTTTTCTATAGAATAATCTTATATTGTTTTGGAAAATCGTTTTTAGGTTTAGTATCATTGTGAATTTCAATTTTTAATTATTTCTAGGGTTTTTATATGTTTGTTATAATATACTTTTTATAAATTGTCAGCCATTTTTTACAAGTGTACTGTGGTGGGATTTTTATTAGGGATTTAAATGGGGAGAAAAAGGTGTATGTTGGAGGAACAAGTATTCCAATTGAACTTAATTTGGAATACTTCACAATGGAGGCTCTGTTGACTCATATTGACAGGTTATTTGGTTGGAGGAGAATTAAAGAAATCCATTTTAGGAAACCTGGGACCAGGACTTCATCATATGGACCTAGATCCTATATGAATTGTCGTTCAATGATTTAGTGGATTGTATTAAAAAATACGTGTTTACTGATGTGTATGTAGAACATATGATTCCAAGACCTATTGCTAAGGACATATTAGGAAATATAGAAAGGGATGGGGACATAATTGACTTTATAGTGGCAGATGAGGGAATTGATGTTGTTAAGATAGATGTTACTGAGGTTTCTGAATTTGCTAATATGGGGATGTTGAATGTGAGATAGATAGGACTGTTGCTTGGTTTGAAACAGTTAAAGATCTAGGGCTTTAGGGTGTGAATCTTTGGGTGGTATTGATGGGTTTCTGTGAATGAGAGATTTGCGGGACTTGTTGTTGCATCTAGAGTAGTGGAGACTGATAATTCAACTGTTAAGGCTGGGTTTAGAGGTGAGCCAGTAGTTGGTGATGTATTTGGATCCATTATTGATGAGTTGAAAAATGATGAGGTCATTTGCAGCTAGTTTGATGGCTTAGATGGAAATTGTGTGCATCAAGAATATGCAAAAGCTGACCATGCATCACATTAAGCTAACTATAAGTTACCTGAGAATCAAACACCACCTGCAAATGTAAATGTTACCATAGAGCAACATGAGAATGATGACAATGATGTTGTTACAAAAGAAGCAAATGATGATCCCATAGATTTAGATGACAAGGTTCTAAACTGTAATTGGTTGTTAGATTCAGATAAGGAGCTATAAGATGTTAGGCAGCAGTTAAAAGATATTAGAAGCAACAAGAAGAAATTTTTAGGTCAATAAATGAGGAAAATGAAGGCAACATGATCAATAGAGAGGTACCTAATTTGCTAGAAGATACTTATGAATATGATTATTATGACACAGATGAGAGCTACAGTGCTGTGAGTTCAGAGGGTGAGGAAGATGATTATGCTAAAAGAAAGAAGTCAAGGTTCCCAAGGTTTCAACCAAAGGCAGAAAATGTATCTTTTTGTTTGGGAATGAGATTTAATGGACCCAAACAATTGAAACAAGCATTGACAAAGTGTGAGGTGCAACAAAGAATAGCTCTTAAGCTACCAGGGAATACAAAGTATTGTTTGAGGGCAAAGTGTTCTAAACATGGGTGCCCCTAACTGATTTATGCTTCATATGAGAGAGTGACCAAAAGATTTGTTGTGAAGACCTTTATGGAAGAGCACAATTGTCATATTAGTTTCCAAAACAATAGAGTTACTACAAGTTGGATAGTAAAAAATTATTTATATTCAAGCTTGAGACTTATAGAGGTGAAAATTTTAATTAAAGATGACCTCAAATTGGATGCTAGCTTCACAAAGGTGAGGAGGGCTAAGGATAAGCAATTGAGAACATACAAGTTGAACTCAAAGCTGAATTTGCTCTACTATGGGATTATTTGAGAGAGATTAATAGGAGCAATCTAGGCAATACCACTCATATAGAAGTTATTAGGCCTATACCTTTAGAGCTACCTATTTTTGATAAACTATATATCTCTTTTGACTATTTAAAAAAGGGTATGTTAGATGGGTGTATGAGAGTTCTAGGGTTAGATGGATGTTTTTTGAAATCCAATATTAAAGGAGAGTTATTAGCTATAGTAGGCAGGGATGGGAATGATCAAATGTTCCTAGTGGCTTAGGGTTTGGTTGAGATTGAGAAGAGGGTAACATGGGAGTGGTTCATTTAGTTTCTTTAGAATGATCTTGATTTTAGGGATGGAGATAACTAGGTGGTTATAATAGACCAACAGAAGGTATAAAATCTTCCAAGTGTATTTGTAAATCATCTACTCATAAAATCTTACAATTCTTAAGATGGTTGCAGGGATTGTTAGATGTAATGTACACTGTATTGCCGAAAGCATAGCATAGGTGTTATGCAAGATACCTTTATGCTAATTGAAGGAAAAAACATGGAAGAAGTTAGCAGATGCAAAGGTTATTTTGGTGTGAACCCTTAATTTTGCCCCTCTAATTTCTATTTGAATCGTAGAGTCACTTGGGCCTAGTAAATAGACTTCTGAAAGCTGAAATTGCTAAAAAACTACCAAAATGGAAAATTTGGGAAATAGTGCCTTGGGAACCAAAACCTATCCCTCTAACCTCTGAACCATCCTCAAATTATCTGAGATTAAATAAAGAACACAACACAACTAGAATAATGAAAAACATGTGAGAAACGAGTGAGAACTGGTAAAAATGGATTTTTCTTCACTTTTTTGCAATAATCCCGCATCAAAATATTACAAACTCTTTCCCCAACCTTTCTATTATAAATGTAGGCTCCCTAACTTAGTTTTTCACACCTCCTCACCTCTTGGCTTGCTTGATAAGTCTTGCCATCAAGCAAACCATCTTCACAAGCTTTATCAGATAAAGAATGAGCTTTTTAGTTTAAATTTTTTTTTTATTTTTATTTTTGCTTTGCTATTGCTCCTTGCATTGCAAAGCAAACTAGGTTGTGACTTTTTGAGCCGACCCATTGAGTCAAAAGTTTACCGCAATCTAAGGCAAGCCGCCTCTCACCATCCAAAGCAAGACGCCATGCACCATCCAAGGCTAGCTGTTGCCTGCTATTCAAGATAAGTCTCCTTTCCTTTTCTCTTTTCCTTTTCTTTCTTTCTTTCTTTATTTCCTTTTATTGTTTTCCTCCTTAAGATTTATTTATTGTCACCCTCCTTGGGATTGATTTATTGTTTCCCTCCTTAGGATTCTCTTTTCTTCCTCTAAGGCTCTTTGCCTTTTTTTTAATTGATTCACTTAGGATAATTAATTAAAATCTTAACTAATTAACCTAGCTTAGTAATCAATCAATCAATCAAAACATAATAAAGTGGTTTGGCTAAATAAACTCCTTCACAAGAAGGAAGAATTATGTGGGTTCTATTTCCCATTTAAAGGGATAAGCAGGCATGCTTGATTCATCAAGCATCGAATCCAATTAAAATAAACAACCTTCCGTCTCTATCATCTTTTTTACATAGTTAGGATTTTCTTTATCTTGTTTGCATTACTTTAGGATTTAATTTGGAGAATGTGTGACTTTTCTAGAACCCATAAGGGCTAGAGGAAGTATCCTCTATTTTGGGTTTTCATTGTAAATTTAATATTTTTCTTTTACTTTAATGTTCTCTTAATTACTGTATTATTGAATGAATAAATGTCATGCATTAATTAAATTGTTCATGCATTTATAACTGTTCATGAAATTTATTTTAATGCCATTTTGTATTAAATTTTGTCAAACTAATCTTTTTCTAAATAAACCGAAAACCTAGTTCTCAAATCCTCTTTGGTAATAGAGGACTAGTGCACTTTTTCTATTGGAAAAAAAATTGGAGTCATTTAATTAGTTTTTTACCTTAACTTTTTTCCCAAATAAAAATAAAATTAAGGAAGCAACTGTAACATCTTTTCAAAATCAACCTATCTGAACCCAAGGTTCCATTATGAGTTCAAACCCAAATGAGTATTTCAATCTCTTTTAGCGGATCGGACAGATACTCAGGCGAGGTCTCACAACTGGTGACTCCATTAGGGACCACCTTCTTTATAATAAAAGAAATAAGAGGACTACTAATTGGTTAAAATCAAAGTCTGGCATATTTAATAGAAAAATGACTTTCATGCATCATGTGCATAGGCTCTTTACCTCTAAACCTAGTTTTAGGAAGACAATGGATAGTGAGTAGCATCGAGTGGGTAACCCTCCTTAGGATCTATTCGCCGATAGCTAAATTATCCACCCTGCGATGAATCTTTTGATCGTTTCAAAGGTATAACGAGCATGCATGTACTGTTAGACCTATGCAAGGCTCACATGTGGTTAGGTATATCACTGCTCTAGTGTGATGGATACCCTGTACAAACCACCCCTACCCTCTCATGTAATGAACCTAAATCCTAACCTTAGCTTGTATGTACCATAGTCATAGCCTTGTGTAATTGTATCTTCAAGAAAAATTTTTTTTCCATGCATATCATGCATCCATTGTGTACAACAAAGCATGCATTCATCTTTATGAGGCGTCGCCCGAGCACCGATCCGATCCATCGAGGAATTGAAATGCTCTTTGGGAGAAACTCCACGATTGGAACTCGCTGTGAGTTCAGAAAATAGATCTTTGTAATTTGAAAGTGTGAAAGTGAGTCGCCACTTTAATTTACTTGTTTTAATTGGGAAAATTAAAAAAAAAAAACCCAACATAATTGACTCCAAAAATATTCTGATTTTATCCCAACGGAGAAGCACTAATCCACAAGTGACCAAAGAGGGCTTGAGGATCAGGTTTTGGTAATTACAGGATAGATTAACAACAGATGACCTAGGAAGACATGCCCCCATTGTAGGATGAGGGCATAGAAGATTGTATATCCTTAGAGAATAAACCTCTAGTTAGGAAGGAAGATGGATTGATTAAAGATGATTTGACAACTTCAGACATAAGGGAAGATGACTTGGATGAACTTTTTCTCTCTCTCTCTCTCTCTCTATCTCTCTCTTTCTCAGCTCTAACTTTTGCCTAAGCCGCCCTTTTTGGGTTTTCAGCTTAGCAAGCTTGCATTTAAGAGAAAATATTCCACTATGATTTGGACTACTACTTTGAGGGACTCTGGCCTTTGAATTCTAGATTTGACAAAGGTCTTTTCTGAACTTGTTGCCCTTGTTGAGGTGCATTGTTTGATTACCTAATGTGCAATAGGTAATTCCATTTGATTTGCTCTTTGTGCTTTAATTGTTTGATGAGAGGTCCATTACTTGACCTTTTTTTATTAGAAGCCAATGAAGCGATAGCTGATTTGTGAGCACCTCAAATGCTTATCGTGGTGGGTTTAATTGATTGTTCATTCATGTCTTTTTTCCTCTTTTTCTTTTTCTCTTTTTTGTTCTCTTTTTTTTTTTTTTTTTTTTTTTTGTGGCTCATCCATGCTAGATTAAACAAGAAAGATGAAAAGAAAATGTATGTGCATGTCTAAAAAGGAAACTTTATTGCAAGATTACAAAAGGAACCGCTATGGTTGACGAGAATAAAGAAAAATAAGATGACAGACTCCGAATAAAATTTGGACTTAAATTTGGACTTAAGTTTAGAGTTGGAATTCAATCTTAGATAGGTCATATTAGCTGAACTTGAACTACTCCATGACATGCCTTTTAGGGCTGAGGTGAGGTGGGGTTGAGTTAGAACTAGATCCTTCATCACTGTTTAGGTTGGTGGTGGGGAATTCAGCTTGAAATGATGTACTTTGGATGCAATCCTTAACTTTTGATGTAGTTGCAACCAAAGCTCTAAAGGTGGGTAGGTATTGAGTTAACAAGTGGGCTCTATAT
Source organism: Reutealis trisperma (assembly GCA_947687605.1). Classification (NCBI taxonomy): domain Eukaryota; kingdom Viridiplantae; phylum Streptophyta; class Magnoliopsida; order Malpighiales; family Euphorbiaceae; genus Reutealis; species Reutealis trisperma. The sequence goes on along the minus strand of CANTUT010001769.1, from coordinate 8,501 downwards.
GCAAAAAGTAGATTCTTGACAATGATATCTACTTATTCTTGCTTGGTTGGCCTGTTTACTATTTGAGCAGCTTTAGCCCTCTAACTAGTAAGAAATATAGAGAAGGACTCATCTAGAAGTTACTTTGTGGTTTCTAAGTCCCTTCATGTAATGTCCACTTTACTATTGTAGTGGTACTGTTCAACAAATGCCTTGTAAATGTCCTCCCAAGTCTGTTTTTGGGTATCATCCAAGTTAATAAACCATCTTAGGGCAGGATCAGTAAGGATTTGATGAAAGAGTTGAGCAAGAAGCTCATTATTGATACCAAACGATGCATTGCCCCCACATACATTTTTAAATGGATCTTGGGGCAAGTAGTACCATCAAATCTGTCCAAATTTGGCATCTTGAACTTTGGTGGAACTCTTGCATTGGGAAATAAGCTCAAGGAGCCTGTATTAACTAGGTTTTCTTTCTTCTTTAGATTCTTCATCATTTTTTCCTTGTGCTTCACTTTTTCCATGAAGGCTTTGATTTTAGGGTTGACTTCCTTCCCTTGGAAAGGATCCGTGGGTCGGGAAGTGAGAGTAGGGGTAAAATTTGGTGGTTGAACTATCATGGGTTGATAGAGTGAGTTTTTCTGAGGAATTCAGGTGATGGAATAGGTAGTGGTGGGATCATGTTAGTGTTTGCAGGCTCTTTGTCTTTGGAATCAGCTTTGGAAGTGGATCCGTAAACATGATAAAGAGTGGATTTTGGGTCTGATTTAAGTAGTTTTGGGTCGGTTGAGTTTTAAGCCAGGGAGGTCTGTTCTAATATGGCACGGAAATCTTCCATGATAGCCCTCCTTTGGGCCTTGAGCATGTCTTGGAAAAGAGCTTCTTGCCTCTTCATCATGTTATCTTGGTATTCAAAGAGCTTAGCAAGAAGCTCGTCAAAGATTTTATTAGCTCTGGTAGTAGTGATTTCATCTCTGACAATAGACATCTTGTCAACCTTTGAAAAGGAATTGGATTAGTATCAAGCTTTGGAAAAAAGGGTTATGGGGAGGTGTGACAAACCAAAGGATCTTAGGTTTAAAGACAATAGATGACAATGTCTTGTGGTTAGGTGCATAGGTTAAGATGAGGGTAAAGGTGTATGATGTTAGCTAGGTATGTATTTAGCTAAGGGAGCTAGGTCAGATTTTAGCTTTGGATGGTTAGATCAGATTTTAACTTGAGTGGCTAGGTCCGAATTTAGCTTGGGGTGGCTAGGTCAGATTTTAGCTTTAAGTGGCTAGATCAGAATTTAGCTTTGGATGATTAGGATTGTGATTTATGAATGGTTTACCATGGGCTTAAGGATAGAGTGATCATGGGTTTTACGATTGAGTGTGGATGTACCATGGATTTGGATGTTGGGTGGACCATGGGTTAGGTGATAGTTTGATAATGGGTTAGACTAGATCATGGGCTTAGATGGGCCATGGGTTTGGATAGTGATGTAAGAGATGAAACCTAGTCAGCATTTAGTTTGGGTAAGGATAAGAGTGATGCTTAGTCAGTATTTAACTTTGGTAAGGATGGTTAAGGATAATGCTATATCAGTGTTTAGCTTAGGTAAGGACTATGATAGTAGAAAGCTAGGTTAGTGTTTAGCTTGGATAGAGTTTATGGATAAGGATGAGGGTACCACAGATGGGTTTATTTTTTCCATAAGTTTGACATAGGTTTGGATAGGACTGGATCATGGGTTTAGGTGAACCATGAGTTTTGGGCTTTGGCTATGGATTTAGGTGGACCATGGGTTTTATGTGTTGACCAAGGGTTTAGGTGGACCATTGGCTTTGGGTTTTGACCATGGGTTTAGATGAACAATGGGTCATGAGTTTTGGGTGTTGACCATAGGTTTAGATGGACCATGAGCTTTGGGTTTTGACCATGGATTTAGGTGGACCATGGGTTTTAAGCTTTGGGTGTTGACCATGGGTTTAGATGGACCATGGGCCATGAGCTTTGGGTGTTGACTATGGGTTTAGATGGACCATGGGCTATGAGCTTTGGGTGTTGACCATGGGGTTTAGGTGGACCATGGACTTTGGGTTTTAGGTGTTAACCATGGGCTTAGATGGACAATGGGTTTTGGGTTTTGACCATGGGTTTAGGTGGACCATGGGCTTTAGGTGTGAAGGTGTTTGGATAGGTTTTTGACTCTTCATAAGGTTCAAGCTATGCATGCATGTATGCATGAATGAAAAGGTTTCTTGATAATGATATACCAAGTTCAGTATTATGGTACATAAAATCCTAAAGGAAGGTTCTATGAGTCATTACATGAAAGGGTTAGGGTGGTTTAAAGGGAACCCATCACACTAGAGATGCGATATACCTAACCACATGTGAGACAAGGAGCCTTGCCTGGGTCCAATGGTACGTGCATACTCATTACACCTCTAAAAGGATTAGAGGATACATCATGGGCTAAATGATTTTACTATCGGCAAGCAGACCTAAGGAAGGTTGCCCACTCAATGTTACTTTCTATCTTTTGTTTTCCTAGAAGCTAGGCTTTTGTGGACTAGGAGTCCGATGAAGTGATGAATGATAGAGTTATTTTGTATTTAAAGCCTAACTCGGTATTTTACCAAAAGTAATCCACTTTATCTTTTATTTGAAAAAGATTTTAAGTCCCCAGTGGAGTCGCCAATTGTGAGGCCTCGCCTGAGCACCGATCCGATCCACCGAGGAATCGAAATGCTCTTCGGGAGAAACTCGACGATTGGAACTTGCTATGAGTTCAGAAAATAGATCTTTGTAATTTGAAAGTGTGAAAGTGAGTCGCCACTTTAATTTACTTGTTTTAATTGGAAAAATTAAAGAAAACCCAACATGATTGACTCCAAAAATATTCTGATTTTATCCCAACGGAGAAGCACTAATCCACAAGTGACCAAAGAGGGTTCGGGGATCAGGTTTTGGTAATTACACAATTGAGAAAATATGATTTTCTTTAGTTTGGCTTAAAATGCAAAATAACTCTTGAAAAGGAATTTTCGTGTATGTATAAACAGGAATATAATGACGCATGAAATAGATATATATGATAAGATGAAATGATAATTATAGATAAATAAGCAAGATAAATCCTACTTAATTATTACAAAGCCAAAACGATTAAAATAAAGAGGATCTTTCCTCTAGCCCTTATAGGTACTAGGGAAAGCACACATTCCTCAACTAAGTTAATATATAAATAGAAAATAAAGGATTAATATAAATAAATCAAAGTAAAAGGGAAAAAAATGTTAATAAAAAGATTTTGGAGTTGATACCTTTCAGAATGGCAACCTACGTATCATATTGAATAGGAATCAAACCCCACGCAGTTCTTCCTTCTTGCGAATGAGGGGTTCTGGAAAAGAGTGTTGGTTTGTTTATTAACTTAATTTTGATTCTTACATTAATAAATTTTCGATCTTTTCTGTTTTAGACCTAAAGAGAATTCTAGATCTGAGTTTAGAATTTTGAAAATAGAAAG
>CANTUT010001768.1:0-28484 GCA_947687605.1 Reutealis trisperma | reverse complement strand
ATGAGGCTTCTTAAGTTTCATTCCGTGGAGGTCGCAACTCCTTGAGCGCAAAAAACGTTGCTTGTTCGGTAAATCCAGTGGCTTTTCCTCGGGCCTCCGTTTGCTCCTACGCTTGTTCGACTTATAGATAGCACTTTTCAGCCTTCTTATAGAGGAGTACGTTTTTCAGCAGCGTGCTAACGCGCTACGGCTTTTCAGCCTACGCTTGTTGCGAGCCAAAGAGTAGCTTAGCGGATTGGCGTGTTTGCCTGCCAACAGGAACTTCTACTTCAGAAACGCCGCCATCTTTCTTATCTTAGCAGCGGGGGAATTGGCGCAACTCGTCACGGCAACAGACTTGAATAAAGGACCATCAGGCAAATAGCAGGCTTGGAAACAGTTGAGGCGCGAGTAAGAACTGCCACCAGTCATGGTACATTACTAGTGATGTGGGCTTATAGTTGTTCGGCTGAATTTTAAATTTCACATCAGAACAATTTGCGTAATGATCCCAAGCAGTGCGAATATCCTGGAAGGACCCTTGCGTACCAAAGAATTGAAACTACTACCAGGAAAGGAGCGGGTGGGTATAGCCTGGTCGTACCCCAACTGCCGAGCACAACGGTGGGGACAATAGTGCTCCAGGATTGATAAACAAACCAAGTCATTCAAAGTGATAACCTTAAGCCACGTTCGGCGTGCTCTGCAGCAGAGATAGACTCGACGAACTTGGGCAATAAGGTTAGCCACCATGAAGGACCAGCTATTTTCGTCCCTACAGAGAGAAAATGGACCTCGGTAACGGCGTTGAAGATAGAGCGAGCCATTTTCAATTCCTTAGCATCTTGAACATTGACATCTGAATCAGAATCGCTCATTACAATCCACTTCATCCAGCCATATTTGGGAATCTCTCTGGGAACGGGAGCAATGAAAGGGAAATATTCCCAGAGCCATATTTGCAGCAGCCATAAGGGACCTTCAATGTTCTCCGAAACAGCAGTGTTATTAGGATCAGCTACAGAATCTATACCTCTGTACAGGCTACAGAGCATTGCTGGAGCAAGTCCCCCTTCCACTTTGAGAGACGGAACGCACTTTTTGTTCACTTTATTCCCGCTCGAGGAAGGCAGGCCGACTAAGCCAATAGAGCAAGAAGGCTGAATGTTCTGTGATTCCAGGGGTGATGTCGTGCTTTTGAAGCGACGCACCAAAGGGTTGAAGTTAGTGTCGTTAGAGGAGGTCGCCATCAAAGCGCGATTCTTAAGCGATGCATCGAATGCTGCTATTGAATGCGCTGTTGTTGCTGAGTGAATAACCGGTCTTGTCGCTGCTATTGGTTATTATATATGAGCTGTACCGGGCGTTCTATTAAGAAGTAAATTTCCCGGTGATTGAGAACTACCTTGAGAGTCGAGCTAACTGCAATAATGGAACTTGCAGCGGAGCGGATCAGTCACAAACCTGAAACAAGTCAAGTCTCATCCAAGAAAAAGAAAAGCCCAAGGCTACGAAACTTTCCCTTCTTCGCATTCTTCTTATACGAAATAGTTAATCCGATCAATAGCTGCCTATTCATGCCATCAATCCTCTTAGAGGAAAATGCCATCGTCTGCATTCTTATATAGGCTAGCCAAGATGTTCCTTGGCGTTAATTCAATATCCTTACCTCGCTTGGAAGTACAAAGAAAGATAGAAGGCGTAGTCAGTCTGACGCATTCGAGAGCATCTAGAGCAGCTTATTCGAGAACATAAGAACCTAGTGGGGTAGATTATGCCAAAAATCCCGACTTTCCTAAAAGAGGCTTAACAGCTCCATCCGGCAAAGAGAAAAAGCCCTTCAGATTCAATTGCGACAAGAGCGTATTCGAACCTTCTGCAGAGGGTATTCTCGGCATCTTCACTAGTTGCCTTTCTTGCTCTCATTCCCGCTTTCTACTAAGGGAATTTATAGCTTACTCCTTAGAGTAAGGAAAGAGACAAGAACTCGAAAGGCTCTATCAAAGACCTTTAAAAGCCCAACTCTCTATCTGCTCGATCCCTAGCCATCGGGCTTTTCTCTTTCTACTAGCTCGTTGGCAGAAGAAAGTCCAACTGCGGGAACTCCAATTCAAACCACTGGCATGTAAAAGGGTTTAGACACTCAATGTTGCTTTATCTCACGGTACTTCAGTCACTCGACTGGAAAGGAGCAGGAAAACTAAGATCTTGTTCAGCTTACAGGGCATTCCCAAGAGCTGCAAGCGAATTCCCAATTTCGTTTTCTTCCACTGGATTTTGGATGGCTTAAGGAAGGGAGCAACAACTGAAAATACCACTCCTTCTCCAACTCCAACCCTTGGGACTGCAACTCCATCAAAGGCAGAAGCAATTGAAAGGAAAGCTACTCCTGCAACTAAAACCTCAAGGAAGGCAGGAGGTTGCGGAGTAATGGAAGAAAGAAGGATTGGAACTTGATTAGATGGGATTGCTTCCTTTAGCACTCCAACAGACTCAGAGATTAAAAAAAAAAAAGAAAAGGGATGCGCTTATTGATGGCTTTTTTCTGGTCTGGTAAGGCGCTAGAAAGCTATTTTGATAGACTTACCTCTTGACTGCATTTACAAGGGCTTATCTTAGTACTGGTCTGGAACTTACTGCAAGAGATTAGGAAAAGCATTAAATAAGAATGCTTTAAAAAAGAGAGTACTTTAGGATAGGACTTACTTTTAAATCTTACGCTAGGTGGTACTGGTAGTGCTTTAGTCTCGTTATTTAGTATATTATGGGTAGTCCTTTTTTTTTGTTATTAAGGGTATACCTCTTATGCCTCCTTATGCCCGGGAAAACTCTTATGACTCGCATCCGGAGTATGAAATGCTACTAATTCTAATTACAGGTAGATCCCTTATGACTGGTCTGCAACCGCATCATTACCTCGCTCGCAGGCGCAAGAACAGGCCAGCAAAAGATTAGGATAGCACTTAGAGCGCTTAAGACTAGATCGAGAAACTGGACTAAAACTTCAAAATTAACTCCCAATCGATGAAATTAAAGTTTAAATTTAAATAATAATTACTGCTTGCCTATAACCTGAAAGCTTGCCGGATTGCCTAAGAGTGTAGGGTATTCTATTGGCTTGATCACTTTCTAAAGATCCTCAAGAAAACAGGCTTTCTAGCTATCATTTTCTTCTCGCCTAGAGATCTAACGAAGCTAGTGCGCGTAGACCAAAGCTTAGTGGAGAGACCATACATAGGCCAGTTCCAAGGCCAGGTTATCAACAGGGGAAGAGGCGGTGTCGATGGCAGGTTCGATTACGGAGAAGTCAATAATCAATGATTATGCGGAGGGTCCAGCAGTCACTAATAGACCCAAGCAGAAGGGTCAAGCCTATTTTAATTTGTTATTGGAAAATGAGGAGGAAGCCATCTGTCATGGAGAGGCAATCCTCAAATACGTACTTTGACCTGACGGCTTACCGTTCTTAGCTTCTGATGGGAATTCCAAGTCGTATTGTCCATCGGAACCATCAATCATAAGATTAGCCAGTCAGAAAGTCTTCGCTCTTCCAAAGCCTCATTAGCACGCCAGTCAGTCAGCTTGACCAAGAAGACCCGAAAAGGCACACAATAAGGAAAGGAAGATCACGTATCGATCAATTTCTGCTACCCCCGAGCCATTGGATTGGTAAATCCATAGTACGAGGACGGATCTAACATACGAAAATAGCCCTTGTTGGAAAGGCTCTTCCCGGTGATGGTTGATGATTCCCAATGATGACTTATAGTAACAAGCGGATGTGGTGCAGGAGCCAGGGGAACCAAGGTAAACAGAGGTGATACCTCATGTGTGTTGCCCTCATCACCATCGCATGTCGCGAAGGTAGGAATAAGAAAAAAGGGAATCCCCCGCCATGCTAGGATTGTGTTTACCAAGACAACTACACTGAGTTGACAAAAGAAAGAGCGGAAAGAATTTTCATCCTGGAGCTGGTACAGATCATCCATCCTCTATTGTGAGTGAGTGGGCATTCTAATCTTTCTTTGAGTTCTACCCGGACTAGACTCAGTCAGGCATATAATCGATTCTTTGTTTGACCGGCTTTGGCTTGCTTTCCCAGTAAAGACCTGCTCCTTATTGTGCGATCTCCCTGTTCTTCCCAAGCTTCGAACTACCCGCCTTGCTTCCGCTTCTCTGACTCTAGAGATTACCGCCCTTCTCTTTTATAGAAAACTCTTTAACCCTTAGCGGTCTCAACTCAACCAGTAAACTCGTAAACACCAGATCTTCCTTCCCGCGATTCTCTTTCTCTTTCCTCCTTTCAAGTCAAATCTATCCCGGCTTTCTTCCGTCCTTACTTCGATGTTTAAAAAAGCGAGTGGCTTACGATTACTAGCCCTTTGCGGCCTTTCTGGTAAACTCCCTTTCTTCTTCTACTTACAAGTAAAGAAGCTTAACGCCCTTCTAGTAAGAATTTCATGCTTTGCCGACCCGCTATTTTTCTTTTCTTTTAGGTTGCAGTGAATTTTTTAATGAACTTGTAGATGTAGAAGGTGGTTACTCATTCTTTTCCTATAATTGTCTTGTCACTCTCTATTTCCTTGTTATCTGCCCTTGCCAATCCAGGTATTCAGTAGGAAGACTTCTTTCCGTCCCTTGCTGCAGAAAATATACATGATCAGTAAAAAACTAGAGATGGTACCACTACTACTGACTTTCTTACTGTTAATGCCCCATTCAAAAGAAAGGGGTGAAGCTACGGATGCCATTGTTTCCACTATAGCGGATGTAGTTTGTGTACCTGTACTTATAATAGCTCATGTAGCGAGGGAAGTTCCAGTAGCTGGAGAGGTTTGAAGATCTCGACTGAAAGGAGAGGAAAGACGAACAGAAGACGCAAACACACTTAGCAGGATGCCCAGTCGGACATTCAGGCTATTCAGAGAGAGATCTATGGGCCTATTTCCAATATATGATAGGGTCAGACATATGCCCTCGCCGCTCTTCAACATTTCACGAACTCTTGGATCCTCATCCACATAGGGGCACAGATTCAGGCAGCCAGACGATAAGGTTTTTGGAAACTTCCTTTTAAAGGATCAAATCCCAAGGCATTCCACCAGACATTCGCGGAGACATCGATTATCGGAGATCCATCCGCTCTTCGGGCGGATATTGATAGATTCTAAAACTTTTCCATAGCGGCTTAGCCGACCTTCTAGCTATACCTTCGAGATCGTCGAGGGATTCTCTTGGAAGACTAGATCACCACCCTCTACCCCCCCAAATTTATTACCAAGTCGGTTAATACTAACGAAACACTTTCTTATTCTCGCTCCGCCAGGCCTTGAGCAATGAAGACCGCCTCGTGATCTACCCGATACTTGTTCTGCCTAAATCCTTTTCCACGGCACAAATGTAAGCGACCTTTGGTTCCGAGAATCTAAGCTAATCTGAATTGAACAAGCAACAGAAATCTCTAACATCACTATACGATAGAGTTACAAAACACAACATGGAATTTAGGGAAAACCCTTGATTTAGGAAGATAGGGAAAGAGGCCATAGGCAATGAGGCTTCCAGCTATCCTCATGAGTCATAAGTGCTGTAATCAGTCCCGATAAGAAGCTCTCTTTGTAGTTGAATGATTCCTTTAGATAGCTAGGTCAATGCCTGAGAGAGTATAGTCCGGATAAGAGTTAGATTCTTGCCTCTTAGATACCCCCTTGGAGACAAAAAGAAATAGAAATTCTTTACAAGGATAAAAGAGAGAAGGTAGGGAGTGAATGCACTAATAGCCGTAACTAGGTTCGGGGCGTAACAAGGTAACCTTATGTGGAGCGAAGGCTAATATTTTATAAATAGTTGTAGTCGCGACGAACGCTCATGCTCAGACTATGGCTATTAGTCTCGAAGATGGTTACCTTCTAAAGCTAGGGAAACCCCATCTTTATATGTCTTGGCATTGCTTGATTTCTCCGAGTCGTGTAGGGCCTTTTCAAGTTCCGCAGGAGTAGTTTCGGTTGGAACTTGGACGCAAGCAAGAAACTTCTTTCATATCTCCTGATGGGCGGGAGAGGGTCTTTCGGGTTTCTCGCTATTTCCCCTATCTTTCTTGGTGTAAGGGCCTTCCCTGTCTCGTTTATTGCTCTAAGGCGCAATGCCTTTCCAATCCATCCGTCAGCGAATCAATCAGTAAGCGCTTTATCATCTTCGGGCTTCTAAGCCTTCTCCCCTTTTGCTTTAGCCTTTTTACCCCCTGCCGACGAAAGTCCCGATTTGAATTTCGCTTTGCACCTCGAAAAAAGGATTTTTTGCTTTTAAGGACTTCCTTTTCTTTTGAGGAAGTAAAGAGTCTCAAGGCAATTGCACCTTAGCCCATGGACTGAGAGAGAGACAAGGAAATCAGGCCAAAAAAAGGGGGAGGGAATTACTAGTGGTTCAGTCAAAGATCTCTTTCGTGTCAATCCGATCTCGTAAGCCAATGCGTGACATCCCCGTTTTGACCCAGATGTGTTCACCTTGCTACAGCCAAGGATCAAGGAAGTGCCCGAACCTCAAGTCGATGGCAAAAGAACTAATTCCCTCCTTCCTAAGATAGAGTTCCGACTGCACACAGCACCGCCCGAACGATTTAGTATTGGCAGTTGAATTCAAAACTGGATTTGTGGTCTTGAAAAGAGATTGAAATCCTCTTTAAGAGTGGCGAGACTCAAAGAAGAGGTGCTTTTGTATTGAAGAAGGGAAGGATCGTAGTGCTGGTTTTGATCTTCACCACCTTTGGAAAAAGATCATTTAGTGGATTGAAGTTGAGAAAATCCTAAGGTGGAAGGCTTAGGTAGTGGACTAAGCCCAAGGGAGCCGAAGCCTTCATTCCATTCAGCCTAGTCCCTCTGTCTTCCAGCTCTGGGGGAGCGTCTTTGAGCTCGGCAACCTCTTTTGGGGCTTGGTCTGCTGTGGCCACTTTCCCAAATCAAAGTGTTAAGACGTCTTCTGGTTCCGACTCTTTTTATGATGAACGTGAATAAGAGAGATGACATCAGCTATCGGCTATTGGCCTTTTCCTCAAGTCTAAGAGGTTCACAGGCAAAGGCAAGACAGCCAAAAGCCAGTTCTTCTCCCATCCCAGCTATTCTTGAGCAATTTGGAGTGATAATAAGGTAAGCCGCCCACCTAAGTCCTAATCCTTCACCAAAGAGTGAAATCCGCCTCTCAGTCAGTCATCGCCTACTCCTTCTAATCCTATCGGTCAGCGCCTAGTCTCTTTCGAAGTGCTCGAAGTCGGCTAAGTTTCAATGCTTTTTGGTTGCTGCTTTGTCCCTCGTCACCCTAAGAGAGGACTGAGTTTGCTTTCTTTCCTGCGCGAGTATTGTTGTAAGGTGGAATGCTTTCCCACTTTCCAAGCTTTCGGGGAAATTGGCTTTTGAGGTCTTATATTCCGTATAGTAAGCCCGGTTGGCATATTGTTGTATGAAAAGGAGTCGATTACCTCTTTCCCCTAGTCCCGAAATCCAACTCGATCTTGTGGTAGACTGCCCTCCTAGGGGGCACTAGGCAACTCACTCGTGGGGCATGATATTCCATAATTTCTCAAGTACTTGCTGCACTTCCTTCTCATACACATCCGAAGCAACGTTTGATCATCAGCATTAGAGAGTTTTGCCGGTCCTTGAAAGAGCGTCATCAGTCTAGCTCGTCATGACTCGATCATGGCCTTAGGCTGAATTGGTCCTGGCCGGAAGAACGAAAGATACCGGCAAGCACAGAGCAGTCGTCCAAAGGGGTTCCGTAGAGTAGTCTAACCCCGGGTCAATCCTTGGAGCTTTCTCCATGTCCGACAGAGAAAACTTGGTGCGAATCGGGGTGATGTAATCCACTGCTCGTCTAACTAATGTACTTATGTAATTAAAAGCAAATATGGCTGCCCGGAGAATCCGTAGTTGCTAAGGAAGAGAGTCGAGCCATAACGCGTTCCCCATCTTTCTAATCTTTAAAGCACTTATGCTTTTTTGACGGAGCTACTCCATGTAGCCAATGCCTTATAAAAAATTAGAGGAAATCGGGGCATCTATGACAATTGATTAAAAAGCCTTTCTTGAATGTCGAGATCGAGAGCGATTACACCCATTGCACGTTGACCTCCTTGATTGAAACCCTGAATCATGAGAGAGGTGGACCTCAGTTGGGACAGAGATAGGCCAATTTTATTGAGGGTTGTCAGTTGCTTGAATGTGTATGGTGACTCAGCATTGGTAATACGACAAACCAATTCCGAGTATGAGATTAGGCATGCTTGCTAGCCTGCGAATCTACTATGACAAGGTTAAGCAACTCGTAGAATGTTTTTTCGATGTCAAGTTCATGCATATACCACGAGGTTGCCGATGCACTAGCTAATTTTGCTACGGCATTAGCTGCAAGTGGAGGGCAGAATGTGGTAGTCACAGTTGAGGAAATTCCTTAGTCCTGCTTCAACGACAATGAAGAAAGAGCGGAAAGTGATGCAGTAACCGGGACGGAAGTGTCTCCGATGATTGCTCCATTCATCGACTATCTGCGATATGGTACTCTACCTAACGAAGCTCAGAAAAGAGATGTCATCGCGCCGGTGCGATCAAAGAGACTTTTGTCTATGTCTAGAGCCCCCGAGGTACCACAGAGTAAACCGAGGATCTCATTGATTGAATCCACTACTGTGTGTGTCCAATATCCTGATGACGAGTAGTAGAATAATAGATTCTTTCCGCGACCAAAAAGCTACTTCTAGTTCGGTACTTCTAGCCGGGCGGGAAGTCAAAACCAAATAAAGACTCTTCTTCTCCGATTTTCGAAGATTCAGAGAGATTGTTTAGGGGAGGAGGCCGAGGACGGCGAATCCGGAAAACTTTAAGAGTTCCTATGAAAGCATGAGATAGAGTGTTTCGAGACTTCGATGCCGATCGATAACCCTTCTTCTCTGGAGTGGAGAAAGGGCACCCAGTCTAAGAAGTTGAAGTTTATGACGAAGCCTGAAATGAGTAATAAAGAACCTCTATCCGTCCCTCTATGGAGGTTTTTTCAAGCCTGATCCGCAGCCTGTGAAGACCAAGAACTAAGAGTGGCTGGACGATTAACTAGGTCTATAAGCCAAAAACTAAATGAAAAGGACCAAAGAGGAGCGCATCGAAGGATGAAAATACGTTGTGAACGTAAGCGGTGCACATGAAACGTATGCGCTCTTTGAAATAACCGTTCCTTCCGTATCCGTTGTTGGTGTACGTGTAACCGGTCTTTCTGGTCTTGTTTGCGTATCAGCTCAAGCAGTTTCCGCTGCTGGGTGAATATCCTTTGCTATTGAATTTCCTCCTGTTATATCATCTATAGAAGAAGAAGGTATAGAATAGGCGGATGTCGGGTTGAAAGAAGAAGCTGCTTTCCAATCTTCCTCTAGAAATTATCTTTTGAATGGATAGATGTATTCTTTAAAGCGAAGAAATGAAATCGAAGCGCATTGGAATCATCGAAAATATAGAAAGTGTGCCGTGATTGACCTCTCAATTCTTCTTTCGAAATTCTCGAACATGATGAAGAACTCTTATCGGCTTGAGTTGAGGCTTCTTTTCAAGCTGAGTAGAAATTTCATAGAAAAAAGACTTTTCTTTAATAAAGAATAAGGAAGGAGCCGAAAACGAACTCAAAAAAGGGGTCATGGCAGAAAGAATTGGGTTCGAATCCCATAGCCCCAATGTGGCGAAACGAAATTAGGTTTCTAACGTATGCTATGCAAGCATTTCATTCCTTAATGGTACGTGTGTGGTTCTTTATTAATCTAAATTTTTCTTGTGGGTGTCTATTTACTCTTTTTTGTTCTCTCCCACTGGTAAGGAGGGTGCCGAAAGACGTACGAATCATTGTATTTCGTATTGGAAAAGTGCTCTTTGTTCTTGTTCTGTCGAAGATCTTACTTTCTATTGGATATCTCTTTATGGATGAATTAACTCGTGCGGTAGCCCAATTCCTCCCATCATCGTCGGGGGGTGGGTTCAATCCACCGGGTCCAGATCCATCTGGAAATTCATCCATCTTTCCTTTTTTTTATCCAAGCGACGACCCGGCCGGTCCATCCAGCCTTCCTCAGTCTACCCATAGGCCTAGCCTTTATTGTATTGTTGTAGGGTGGAATGCTTATCTATTCGCTTTCCAGTATGCTTTCCATTCGTTGCAAACCTTCGAAGTAGGATTCCGTATGTCTGTTGGAAGTGAATTTCGTAGGTTCTTACTAAAGTCTTGCCTTCCGCTTCCGGCATTAATAAGTCAAGCAAGAAGACAGGAGAAAGAAGAAGAGGTTTTCAGACAGTGGGGGGACACATGCTCCATTTTCTACCTACATCGTTACAATGGTGTCCTAAGATGACGTCGACACTGAGTTTGTTTGCACAGAGCAAACAGTTGGTTCCAACAAACAACAATCGAAAAAGTGCCAACCGAAGTGCCCAAATCTTTATGACTTAAATGAACAAACGAAGCAGCTATACTATATTTGAACAGACGAAATCGAAGCAAACGATCACAACATAAGCTTTTTTGTTATATAAATTTTGTTATATAAAATTACGTTAAGAGAAGAGATACCTATCGCTTTTGGTAGCTTTGTCTACGCAACGTGTTTTAACCAAAAAAGCAGTTTTTAAGAAGCTAAAATAGAAGGGTTCCCCTATCCGTACGGTTCTTCCCCCATGCTATGTTGTAACATTTGAATTGCTCAACTTAACTAGTCTTTCCAGTTCCATGTCGACTTTACGACGATGTCTTCTCCTTTGGTCACAATAGTAATTGCCTATGGTCAGCTCCTTCCAGTCTTTCGAATCCCGAACTTGCTCTTGGAGGGACGATGTAATTGAGATTGAACGGCACTCCGGTCCAGGGGAAAGTAAGTCGGATAGGAATTTCCTTCTCTTTCTTCCATTTTGACGGAGTTTCCGCCCAAAGTAGCAGTTTTCCCATCATGTGTCCAGTTAGAAAAGAAATGAATTGGAGTGAGGCCGAATAAAGAGACATTCTACTTTTTCCAAACGCACCTAGCTTTCTCTTCCTTCTAACGTGGTTGATCAAGTAATTGACTTAAGTCAGGCTCGAGCATGAAAGTAGGCAGATTCAGTTAATGAAAGTTAGGCTTTAGCCGAACGAAACCGGACTCATAAGCTTAGAAAGGGAAGGCTTTCACGCTTGGGCTACCTCGCCTCTAACTAAGTAGTTTACTTACGAAAATTCGGCTTGGTATGTGTTGGAGACATCGGCTTTATGCCAGGTTATTAGTGAAGGGTTTTGCTACCGAAAGGCGTAGTAATCCAGCATTAGTGAGTCTCAACTCCCGGTGGATTGAAAGAGTTGCTTACAAGACTGTCCTCTAAGGCTTTATTCATTCTAATATGGTCCCGAATAAGCAGATAAAGTTTTCTTCTTTCGAGAGACTCTGCTCTTGTATAAGAAGATCTCTTTTTTCTTCCTACGCATAAAATTTGTATCGAGGGTTGCTAATAAAAAAGACATTCGAATGGATAATGATCCCACGAGATGTGGTAAGCGATGCTGCGCTGGATCGCGGTCATTAAAGTTAGATTTCTAAAGTTGTTCAATCGGCACTCCGATCCAGTAAGGGAATTCCCTTTTATGGTTCTTCTTGCCACTCCTAAATCGATTATTTAGTTACCCAGCAAGACTAAGGAAATTTTTGAGAAAGGCAAAGTTGGCTTCTCTAATAGTAGCTCTTTACCTTTACTCCATAAGATTGGGCTTTTCCCTAGCTCGGAAGCTTAAGGCTTTCACCGCCCCTACTGTTGAAGAAGGCTTTCCGCCAGCTCGATGCTCAAATAAAGAGGGGTTTGGCCTAATTGACCTAATAAAGAAAAAGGTTCTTCTTTCGGTTCTCACTGAAACTCTATAAATCCAAAATATGGGGCTGGGTGGTACCTCCTACGTAATTACTTCACGCCAAAGTCAAAGTAGCTTCTTTTTCGATGTCATCAGTTTAGGCAAATTCAATAGGAATTTTACTTTTTTTCCCTCGATCGGCATTGCTCTCGGGGCTCAATCTTACAGACTTTGGTCACACCTGACTTTCCTAATTGTACTGGCGCATTCCCTTCCTAAGGACCCCGGCTATCTTCTTTATCTCTATTATCCCGCAGTTTAGTAGCTTTTCGCCCTTGCTATCGATATCGACTTTCTCCGGTGAAATAGCAATAGACCTAGGCGCATTAGGAAAGGAATATTCTTTATTGCCGGGTGAATATAGAAAATGCGTCATCTCATCTCGGGACTCCATTTTTCTTAAGTCAAATAGGTCGATGCCCGGTTATTAAGTCATCAAAAGGGCGAGACATTCTTGCTTTTTTCGCCTAGCCTAGTTGAAAGACTAGCTCGAATGGCTTTTTGAGCACTAATAATAAGCTACTACTCCGCTCATTTCCGATCCTCGGAACCGGCCCTCTTCCCTATTTCTCCTAGGCGTGCAACCTCTAAGCCACATTACCCGAGCTACCCTCTTCTCTTAAAGGGCTCCTTTGCGAAGCATCCAATCTTGCCTTTTTTCTTTGGGTTTAACAGGTGGTCAGTTGCAGCTAAAAAGCAGTCTCTTTCTCTAGTTCCCCACTCGTGTCTAACTAAAGTGGCTATTGATGAGAAAGTCCTTTTTGTATCTTTACCTGCATAGCTTGAATGAAAGCAGCGCTTGGCCACCTATCTATATTCTCCGCCTGAAGTGAAGGCTGTCTCGGTTCTTTCGTGTCAAAGTGTGACTTTGAAAGTCTCACCTTTATTTATGAAATTCATTTCATTCCCAAAGCCACGGGCTTTTTATTCGCCCAGGTTAATAAAGTGGTAGTCCTCTTATGGGGTTTGAACCCTAGACCTGCCACTTCACTTCTACGATAGGTGTAAGCCCCTTGTCCTTTGACAGGCGTGCTTCCGAAGCTGCTGCTCGTGGTACTGTTTGGAGGCTTTCTTCGGGCTACCCGGATGCTTCAACTGCTTATGCTTCCTTCACCGTTGGGCTAGGTCCCAGCCGCTTGTAGTCATCTTCCCCATCTCCAGGTGCTATGGATCCTCGTGCATTGATCAGCTGTGGGCACGTCCGGAACTACCAAGTGGGATTGACTCTGACCCGCCTTGAGGAGTTAATCAGCTGTGGAACTATTCGATTTTAACTAATTTAAAAGATTTTATTACTCCTATCGAACCAAAGACTTAATACGTGGGCTAAGCTCAACTCACTTGAACGATAGAACTAAAATAAGTAGTTTCACTAGCAGCACAGAACGAACTTGATACCACATCTTTACATCTTTAAATAGTCCTTTCCTTTGAAGGCAAAAGAAGAAATTTATTTAAAAAAGAAGTTTAGTAAATCGTCGAAGCTTTTGCTTCTGTTCTCTTAGCTCTCATTGGGTTACGATTGGTTCACAAACGATAGAAGAAGAAAAGAAGTTAGGATTCGACTAGTTTTTAGCTTCACGTGGAAAAGTATTTTTTCAAGATTATCATATCTAGAATAGATAGAATTAGGAAGAAGCGGTCTTAGCTGCTATCTTACTTCCTTACTTCTCTAGGGGAGGAAAAGAAAAAAAGCTCTTCTTGCTATTGGCGACTCTGAACGAATGAGTTGAATTTGGGAAGGTGGTTAAGTCATTGATAGAGATGAATCGAATCCCCTAGCATTAGACTAGCTAGCCTTAGAATAAACTATTTATGTAACTTCGTCTTCTCCGCGATATCAACCTCAAAACAAGATATGAATCCCCATCTAGTTGAACCTAGCCTTGCCGGGTAGAATCCACACCGCTCGAACTCACTCTCCTAGCTTCTAGCTTTTGACCTAATAGGAGCCTCGGAAATTCTTCAATGCTTTCCTGGCCTGTGTTCAATGGCCTGCTTTCTCACTTTCAAAGCTTTTGGCTTATTCGATACTGCTGAAAGGAACGAACCTGACCTGCACCCTAT
Organism: Reutealis trisperma; assembly: GCA_947687605.1. Classification (NCBI taxonomy): domain Eukaryota; kingdom Viridiplantae; phylum Streptophyta; class Magnoliopsida; order Malpighiales; family Euphorbiaceae; genus Reutealis; species Reutealis trisperma. The sequence goes on along the minus strand of CANTUT010001768.1, from coordinate 14,546 downwards.
TACCTATTTTCCTAAGCAAACTCCCATTGGCTGGCGAGTGATTTTTATACCATTTAGCTCGCTTGGCCTCCAAAAAGGGAACTGGAAACAAATCTATCTCTTATCCTTTTACTTAGGACTGCAACTGGATTAAACTAGCCTGCCTATTCTCTCCTAGGGAAAATTGTCTACCTCATAGGAAAAGTATTCGCTTACCTGGGTAAATAAAAAAGTTTGCCTATTTGACTAATAGTGCTTCTTTCTAACTAGCCTGTAACCACATGAAAGGAAACTAACGGGCTTTCCGGGATCACCATCGAAAGACTTATTACGCCCTTAAAAAGATCTATCCCTTGACCTACCAAAGAAAGATAGTTAGACCTGGGGACAGAAAGCCTTTGTTAGGAGTCCTCAAAAAAATATTCATTCTAGTATTCCACCATATAAATAAAATATCATGGAAATAAATATCCATCTATTATTGTTAGCCTTCCCAGGTAGAAGAACTCCAACAGGATTAGATGAGCTTAAAACACTCCAAAAGGGTTTCCCTAGGACTTAGCTTGCCTAAAATCATTCCTACTTTAAAAAGCTTTCTCACAGGCTTGTGCTTGCTTTTATTGAATCACTTAAGGGAATTGGCCTGCAAACTATTACCTCGTATCGCCTAGGGAACACTATTGCTTTCAAACTTACTTGCCCTATCCTATTGAAGTCCAATTACTGCTATACCCGTATACCCGGGATTACTGTGAGCCCTCCTACTATTGGAAGAAATCCGTCACACCTTAGACACGGTAGGAATAGTAAGATTAGAACTTCAAGGCCCTTAGACCATTCTTTGTGCAACATGGTTAAGCAAACTATCCAGGATAGGAAACTTCCCGACGTTAGTCAATTCATACCGATTAGCTTGTGTAATGTGACCTATAAGGTCATCACCAAGATGATTGTCAATCGGTTTAAGATTTTATTACCCTCATGGGTATCCCCTACCCAAAGCAGTTTAGTTTTTTGGTTGAATTAAATATGATCCCAAGTAGTCTTCTTTTCTGATTAAAAATCATTCCAATCCAATAAGGCGAAGGTGGAATGAATGGATCTGAGAAGGAATCAGTCGTTATATATTAATAGAATAGCATTAAAGGGAGCGGGAGTCGTGGTTACGGGTAAGCGTCAGGATATTTTAGTCTAGAAAAAAGGAAGATTCCCTCATATCGTTTCATCTAAGAGTTTCTGCCAAATGCATATAAGACATCTGTAGCAGGCAGAATGAGTCTTCGGTCGCTGAAGGGGAAGGGCAGACTGGCATTTCAATCTGCCTTCTTATCCATTATTATATCTCCTCTAATTACCAAAAAGGCCCGGTTATGCTTTGATGAGCACCCTTTTCTAAATAACCCTTGATGGCAGTTAAATGCTATCGCCTGGTTTTGCATAACCCTCCTAGAGGTCACAGGCGGGCTACACCTCTGGAGTACACCTTTGATACATCTTTATACAGAGCGGAGTTATGGGGGGCGCCTTCCATAGGGTTGTAGCCAATAGATCGACCAAGCAGATTGAGGACAAGAGTTGTTGTCGAGTTGAAGACCACGTTCTTTCTGTGATTCCACAAGATCCAGCACACAACAGGGAAAACCATGCTCCAGGGGACAGCACGGAGGTAGGACATCCCATTTGACTGACAATTTAGTCTCAACCAATCATTCACTGTAAGCACTAAAAGTTTTCTATGGTTGTGGGGATGTGAATAGCATTCCAAATATCCCTAGCCACTTTACCGTCTCGAAGAATATGAATAAGAGTTCAATATTGTCGTGGCAAAGAGGACAAAAAGGCAACTCTATGGTGTCTCTTTTCAAAAGAAGTTCTCTCTTGGCTATCCGACCCTGAAAGCAAGGCCACAGGAAGAATTTCATTTTAGGGAAAGCATTAGTCTTCCAGATCCAACTACAGGTCATGTTGTTGGCTTGAGAGGTGTTACTATCCATTTTTACGCGGATTGCATGCAAAACTTCACTTCCCATTACTTGACCCTTTCCACTCCTCACTTGAGTTTTCACCAAGCCAATCAGCCTCTTATAGTATAGTTGGAGTACTTGATGAGTGCCCAAGGATGCTGCTAGACTAGAAGGAAATAGAAGGTATCGAGCCTTTGCTTTCTTGTCCATTGAAGGAAAGGAAATGAGACTTATATTTCTAATAGGCAAAAATCCTAGAAGAAGGAGTCTTCTTAGGCCTCTTTCGACGACCTACTTCATACTCAGTCCTTCCTCCGGAAGAAGATAGCTTCTTTGACGAAAGCATCTTAGTGAAAGGATAGCCAAAGCATTCATATTCTATGCTTAAGTTAAGTCCTAACTGCCACGCCATTCACTTCTTTCTACGCTATTCGATCACAGGCTTGTTAGCGATGTGGAGTCAGATTCCTTCTGTTCTCTAGCCTCCTTTTCCTTTTGTAGCTTCCTTCATACAGGGGAAGTTTGTTTTCCTAACCACTGGAAGTAAAGAAGTAAAGTCTTCTGGAAGTAAAGTCTTAGTACAGTTCACACTCAATCAATGGAAGGGTCAGCCGAACAGACCAGTGATCTACCGCGCCCTAACCAGCAAAAAAAGACTTTCAAGTAAATAAGAGGGGGAAGAAAAAGTAGATTCCTCCGAAACTTAGACTGTATGTGCTTAGCTTAGGACTGCAAATCCTAGTAGGAAGAAGGAATTACACGCGCTGGAATGGAACACTTTCTGCTACAAGGCGATGCCTTTTGGTCTAAACCGGGTCAACCTACCAGCGCGCCATGGTAACTCTATTTCATGATATGATGCATAAGGAGATCGAGGTGTATGTAGATGACATGATTGCTAAATCTAGGCCGTAAGAAGATCATTTAGTGAATTTGAAGAAGCTCTTCGATCGACTCAAGAAGTACCAGCTGCGTTTGAATCCGGCCAAGTGTACGTACGTTCGGAGCCCAATCGTGGAAATTGCTGGGTTTCATTGTCAGTAAACGAGGAATCGAAGTTGACCCCGATAAAGTGAAGGCCATTCAGGAGATGCCGATCCCACGAACCGAGAAAGAAATCAGGGGATTTATGGGAAGGATCAACTACATTGCCCGCTTCATCTCAAACCTCACTGCAACCTGTAAACCCATTTACAAGCTGCTAAAGAAGAATCACCCGAAAGAAGGCAGCAGGCCGGATGATTAGCACTAGAGAGCGCCTGAAGGAAGGCAAGTCGAGACCTCAATCGCTGATCCAGCAAGAATGTCAGGTGAGACCTATGTTGAGTCAAATAGGCTTCCTGTTGACTATTGGTCTGTCTGCAACCGGGATTAGTGAAACCCGGACAGTAAAGGCTTTACCATGAGAGTAAGCGGAACAGATCCCATTTCCAAGCACTGAGCGGAACCATCCGAGCACACCGTGGAGCCTAGTTTACTTGTTCTCTTTGATTCCTCTGGACCAATGAAGACAGATGTACTAGATACAGAATCCATGTAGATCTAGAATGACACCAACCCAATCTCAATGAAATAAAGAAAACTGCATCAACAACCTCCTCTTCTTAGCCGCTCTCTATGAAAATCACTCATTCTGGACCTAAGAGGGGAGAATGAAAGCCAATCACTTCTGTCACAGCCCAAATCAATTATTATATGTCACCCTCGAATCTTCGCAAAGAAGGTACGTGTCTCAAAGAGGATATTGAATATTATTAGTAGCAGGGCTAAAGTACCTCTTTGACTGCAAAGAAAATGAAAGAAAGATTCTTTAATGCCTCTGGGGGCGCCCCATCAACCTAATAATAATGAGAGGCTTTGAACCCCCTGCCTCTGCAGAACCTATATGGAAGTCCATAACAAGCTATCCAAGAATCATTGGGAGACAACTGATCTTTTAGAACTTTGTATCCAAGAAGGTTCCTTTTAGTCTTTTGCTTGCCTCTGGAACCCAAAAATGCAAGAGATGGATGGGCATGAGCCTTCTTCATTCACTGATCAACCTGGCCTTTCCTTTAAATCCTTTGCTTTGTTTTCAATCCTCAGATGGATAATGTGTTTGAACAGCTGCCAAATCAAGATCAGGAGAGACCTGAGAAGGATTCTCTTTGCTCTTGCTTGGGCTTCTTACCCAGAAAAAAGAACTCAATCATTATTGCGTAAATAAGTGGTTATCTTCAAGAGAGGAAAGAGAGAATCGAAAAACCACCGCCATCGGATTTAAAGGCTGGCAGAAAATCCAATATCAGAGAAGATTTTTTAGTATCTGAAGAACTGCCAGATGAGGAAGTATTCGTAGCAGAAGAGGTTCCGATTCCATTAGCTACTAAGGGGTCACCGCACAGAGGCGATATCGAACACCACTTATGATATTTCATCAAAAAAGGAAAAAAAAAAGATTTAACTATAACTATAGGACATTCTCTGCCTCAAGTCCCAGAGGCAATTCTAAAGCAGCAGCAGATTCTGTTTCAACAGATTCTTCCCATTCTATATATTCCTGTGAATACTCTATGGCTGTGCCTTCCTCTTCGTCTGCAGCAGCAGCTGATGTAGCAAGGTTCGATGTAATTGAAATTGAACTCGAGCCTCTACTGATGGTTTGGCGCTGTTCCCTACCGGCTCTAGCCCGCTTCCGAATTGGATGTGCTTGAATCACCAGCCATCATGAAGCACCCGCTCCCGCTCTCCTCAGGAGACCTGCAACTAGGAGCACCCGAGCCTATTACAGAGGAGAGACTGGCCTATGTTTTAACAATAGGATATTAAAATCCTTCCTCTTCAATTACATCGAACCTTTCGAGCTCCCGGGTTCGATTCGCTTGGCTGGCAAGGATGGAAATACATGGATATGGTTAGTTGGGAAGAGATTCCACTGGAGGTTCTCCAGGCTCTGCTGCCTTGTACCTGCTTAGCCGGGGCTAGGGGACCTGGAGAAGCATTTGAAGAGATATCCCCAGGAGATGCAGGTGGAGCCTATGGGTCCGAGGGAGAAATGGATTGGCCAGGGAGTCTCCGAATTAGCTAATTTCCGGAACTTGGGCAATCAATGAGATGGAGCTTGGATCGGATGGAAGGAATCCCCTCGTGGGGTCAGATAGAGCTACTTATGGGGGCCTATGCCGCTTTCTTCCGGTGGGTCAGATGGAGGTTCATTGGTCACAAATGGAGAACTCGAATGAGATGCTTCACTCGCCGCTGCCCCAGGTAGAGACTTTGAACTTCCACTGCATTGGATGATGGATCTGAAGAGGCGTCACCAGCCCAGGTATCGAAGACAAAGATAGAGAAGAGGCAGATGGATTCTGTCGATGGACTCGAATATGGAGATAGAGATTAGCTCGTTCTTGGTTCCGATGATTACCCCTCCTCTCGTTCAGATGCTTACTGGTTGGGGAACCATTTTTCCGATAGTTGGCAGCTTAGAGGGGAGCGGAAGAGGTGGAAATTGGATCGAATAGAAGAGGCCGGATAGAGAAGAGGGGGAACAAAGAGACTTGTATTCGCCTTCCTCTCCGGAAGCAGGTAGTGCCTTATTGGGCGGGCTCTGTACCGGTTGATCAGAGCTTGGATCATATTCTGAACCTGGAGAGTTGGTCAAGTCCTTTATATACATCATGGAAATGGTGGCCGGTACCTGTGGGAAAGCTGATGAGTCGATAGCACCACTTGGGTCATCATCAATGGATAGAGAAGAGGCAGGTTGGCTAGGTTTTGAATTCTTTCTTTCGGATCAGGCTCATCAGCAGAAGAAAGATAAGAATGTGGTGAAAAGAGGTTGCTTGGTATTGATCCCATTGGCTCGGCATCAGCATCAATGGCACCACTCGGGTCATATGCCCCAGGTAGAGGTGTAGGAGAAGGACGATTCATAGGGTGTGCCCCATTATTGTACGTCTGGATAAGAACCTATCCAAATATCTGATAAGAACCAATCCAAATCAAATAGTAAAGTATTCAGGATGTTTACTTGCTTAATTCTTACTTCAATACTATCTTATACCTAAGGAGAAGAGTAGTGAAGTGATTCACAGGTGTGGAGCACGAACTACTCGGATTAGTTACCGAAGGGTCTCACTCTTTGACGGACATAAGCAAGCACGAAAGAGAAGGCAGCGGGAAAGACGGGAGCACGAACGAGGGAGCAATCCACCAGACGTAGTACCGGAAGAGGGAGGGAAAGAGGCTGAGTCCGGTGATGTTCAAAGAAGGAAAGATGAAGATATAGTCAACCCTGAAGTTTTGGAAAGATTCGGCCCGTGGATGATAGTGCAACGTAAACCTCGGAGATATGATAAGAATATGGAAGCCAGGAGATCTAATTTGAATATGATTGCTGGGGCGCCAAAAGGGGTGATGGCAAGGCCAATAGGAGTCTGTTTTTTATTTTAAAGGAGAGTCAAGTAATATTGGGCAATCGAAGTTTGCAGTGCTTGAAGCTAATGAGGAAGATGGGCTGGAAGCAGGGAATGATGTGGGTTGATATAATGGGTCATGATGACCAGGCCCATTCGGAGGGAAGAGGAGGCAAACAAGAGCCATCAAGGGGGAGGGGAAGAGGAAAAAGCCCACCAGATTTAGGGTGTGTCGGAGCTCGCAAAAACGGCTTTGAAGCTCCAAGTAAATCTCCATCACCGTATCACGGTTCACACATTCACCTAAAGGGCGATTTAAAGTTTCTTTCAACCCCTTCTTCGTGAGAGAGGGTATAAGCCACGAAAAACGATCACCGAGAGTGCTTGCTTAAATGTATAGGTGTGGCTATCGGTCAACAAGAAAAGCAGGCATCATAATTCCCATCGCAATTCTCCGCGTTCGTAGCGGAGGTCCATGGCACTAGACCGGTCAAGGGGTGCGAATCCGAGGGATCGAAGAAAAGGCGCCGTGCCTTGTGTTTGAATGAATGTTTCTAGAAAAGTCTCGAAAAGCCTAAAACCTTTAATGTGGAAGGAGAGTGCCACCACTAATGGGAGAGTTCTTAGTACCGAAGCGGTAAGTTACCACTAAAGAGAGGTCATGTTACCATTATCGAAAACGTGAGGTACCACGAAGGAGAGGGATAAAAACCTCTAAGGAATGGAAACTTTGAAAAGTAAATCAATGGTTTGGAAGGACCACCCACCAACAACAGAGAATATTAGATGTCCCCCCTTTCAGTCGAAAACTCCGTTCTATCGCTTGTGTCTTGTGGGAAGGTCCGAACCGCACCTAGTAGAGAGACAGAAATCTTACTTCAAAAGCCAATGGGAAGATGGAAGGGGATGAGACAGGACTGAACGGGATTTCTAGTGCAAAGCTGACAAACCCCCCAAGTCTATTCCTTACTGGTGGTAAGCAGGGGTGCAAACCAAACTGTTGATTCGTGAGCAGTGTCCGCCCTTGTATCATGGGAAACGGCATAAGCTGCCTACTCGCTTGCCTATCAACAAGACGATGCTGTTCGTGTCTCTCCTCAAATTTTGCTATCGAATGCTCCCGTGGCCTTCCCTGGTGGACTTTCCAAAAGAGAATTTGAATTAGGTGCTTCTCTCAATTGCAGTTTTTGAATCCGTGGAATAAGCAGACAAAGAATCTATCTCAGAAGTCTTTCGAACCACGTGAGGCAAAGCTCAACCGAGGGCAATGTTCCTGCCACTAATCCACTACTAATAAGAGTAGCAAGGCAAGTCACAGTCGATCGAGCACTGGCCACCCTTGCATCTCTAACTTCAATTCTTGATGTATGAAGTCAGAATGATCTGGTAAAAAGCGAAATCCTAATCCCATTGACATAGAAAGATTAGAAGACTGCAATGATGAATCCATCAAATTCCGAGAATCAATGTAATTGAGAAAAGGTACTTTCACTTGTACTTCATTACTAATAGACTGCCTAAAAAGATAACGTGTACGATTTAATAGGAAACGTGGAATGCCACTATAAGACGAAAGCTGGACCGGAGATCTCTTACTAACATTAAGTAACTTACCAAGATTTACTCTTGGTTCCAGGTATTCCACTCGCTCGCTAACGCTGGACTGGTCGAGATGTCTCAGCCTGTCAGGGAAGCAACTACTTACCTTGTTATTATTCGCTATCCAAACCAGAGCATCTTGAACCTAATACCCAAATCCTTGAATCCCCTATCTCATACTAAGCCTAGCTTTCACTTCAATAAGATAAGAAAGATTCCCGGGTTTATCTTACCTTATCGAAGAATCTAGTCATGGGTCAAAAAAGCAGGAATGCTTTCTCATTGGCAGCGACTCTTCTCTTCCCACTGATTAGCCATCCCGGCAGCTATTGCATCTTAACATGAACAGGCCTTGCCTTCCTCCTATAAGAACTCCGTTATCTCGCTTTCTTAGCTCCCAAAATAAAACCTTTCAGTCACTAGCAGGGTTTTCGCTTATGAGAACTAGCTTACCCCCGACCACTTCTTTCCTTTCGATCAGCATCGTTAGCCTGTCTAGCTCTCCCTATACCCGACGATTATGCTCGCCTGTCTCCTGCTTCAGTCCTCTACTCAAACCTTGAACTTGAAAGAGATTAGCTGAACGTTTTTTAGCTTACTCCCTTCACTAGGCTCCCCCAGGCTTTTCAATCCTGTCAGCGAACTAAACTAAAAAAGATATGCTCATTTCCTTATAGGAGAGTAGGATTCACGATAATATATCCTCAAAACTTTTTTTATTTAAAATAAAGCTTAAAAGTAGAATATATATATAAGATATAGCCGGAAGCGAATGCAAGATAAGATTCTAGCTTTCTATTGAACTGGATCATATGGGATAGCGGGAATCTGGTTCCAAATGCTTAGCTCACGGATATCTATCTAGCCATGTAGTAAGTATCTACACTCAAGATTAAAGAGAGCATATAAGCATCTTCGGATGGCTGGGAGTTAGAAAAGAAGGTTTTTTTACGATAAGTAGTGAAGTTATGCCGAAGAACAGGCTAACGAATCTGTGCCCAGCTTGCGAGTAAGCCCTGAAGCCAACCAACTGTCGGTTCCAGGGGAAGCTAAGAATCCGCTTAGGATGGGATGGTAAGGATAGCGAGTGCCAGGGAGCGAGCGAATGAAAAGCGGGTTCTTATAGAACGAATTCACGGAGTGCTGAAAGCCAACTAACTACGACAAAGGGGAGACCTAGACTCTCTTAGACGGGGCCCTAATGGGAGAAGGGGAAAGCTTATAACAGGCTCTCCAGCAGATAAAGGGAGCTGAGGATGGCATCCGATAGTCAGGTTCATTGCCAGCTTTGAGAGAGAAGAGAGAGATAAAGGCCACTAGCCGGGGGTTGGAAGGAAGCAATCCATATAGGGAGGGAGTCGAAGAGACTGAAAGATAGACTTTCCATTTAAAGTTTAAAAGACATTCGGTCACCCACGGAGCGGTAACAAGGGATTACTTTACTGAAAGCTTAGTAAGGCAAGGAACTTCTTGCTAGACTTCTTGGAAGTAGTGCTTTCTTCTATTGTCTCATCAGGCGGGTAGCCTAGCTAATAAGATCTGCCACTCAAAAGAGAAAATCTTCAGCTCTAAGCAAAAGAAAAAACTTCTTCTTTACTTATGCAATTTTCTTTTCTTGAATTGACACCTATGTCAGTTCGAACCTGACGGGGTTGTTGTCTTGTCCCTCCGTCCTTCTTTGCTCTGGATAGGGCGGAAGAGCTAGGGTCTATAGTAGCTTTCTATACGATAGAATAGGATCAGGCAATAGCTAGGTAAGAGACATGAATCGTCATACCGAGGATACCATAGATAGCAGGCCTCCCCCAAAAAGGACTCTATAAAACGTGCAAGATCCAGAAGGACCCATAGTATGATCTATCATTGATGGTATCAAAAAAAATCTTTCCTTTCACTTCGATGCCCATCGAAACAGTTTTTTATGTACCCCATGTACACTTGGAAGCAAGAGGTGATTATCCGATCGGGCAATAAGTGGCTTTAGTCTCCAAATCTTTGGTTTAGTGGTGAATAAGTAGTTCGGTGGGGTAATGGAATGGTCTAGTTACGTGGGGAGGAGGAGTCATAGTCCCATTCATACGATCCTGAAGTTGGGGGAGTTAGACTTACTATCCCACTTTCACTTGGTCTCGCTTTTGAGACGTCCTGCTGTTAGGAAGCCTCTTTCCATCGAAGAGTCCGGCACTTACGATCGGCTTCAGGATACCCTATCGGGATATCTTTCCGCAACGGCCTTAGTCCTCCCAGTTTCTCACTTCCCTCCGGTGCGGTAGATACTTAAGAGAGAGGGAGGGGAAAGCGGGGAACTCAACCAAGGAAAGGAGATTACTAAACAGGCTCTACTACGTAGTTATAGTTAGGGTTTGGAAAGGTGTGATCCCAAGCCAAGGAAAGAGAGTCTTCAACCGGAGGGGACCCATTACTCGACGATAGGGATTCGAAGATGCTCGTCCAAAGACAGATGCTGACACCGAAAAAGATGCCGAGCCGAGGTTCGAAAAGAGTCTGGTCTGAGACAATGGGCTTTGCTACTCGACCTATAATAGGGAGAGGAGTTAAGCTCTGGCAATACCTCCTGAGGGAAAGAGGTAGCGGGCTATCTGTTAAGTGATTCTTACCACCGGACCCAGCCAGAAGACCTTCCATTCCAAGGAGTGAACCAAAGGAACCAGATCCGACCGATACGATAGGGAGCGGTACAAAGCGACTCGACCGACTAAAGCTTTAGGGAGAGAAGATGCTGGCACAACAGAATCAATATCCGGTTTAGTGGCTGGGAATGGCATTACTAGCGCCACAGGGAGGGTCTACGACCGAAAGGAGAGGACGACGTGGCATAAAGCACAGATCTAGATCTAGCAGCTGAGAAAGCAGATAGAGGATCGGGGGGCGCTGATTCCTTAACTCGTCCGTGGGCACTGATTCCAGGATTATGGGCATTGGCATTGAAGAAGTAGCTCGTCTGGGAACACTGAATAAATCATAAAAAAATCTACCTATCAGTGGATCTACAAGGAGATCCGCCAGTGGAAGGACTGAAGACTAAGCCAATCTTAAGCAAAAAAAGAATCAATATAAATGATGAGATTAAGTGCTCTTCTCTTTCTCGAGAGAGACCATAAAGGAAGCAAGTAAGGATCGAGTTGGGTAATCTTATGGTCAGCCCGAGTCTCCTATGATACTGAAAAGTCAGTCCCGTCTCAGGCTAAGCCGTGGCAAGGAAGCAATCCTCAAGAAGAGAGGGGTTCGGTCTCATTTGATCCATTGGCCGACTTCGATTTCGATTTACTTGGCCCAGCTTCAGTGGATGTTGTACTTGGATCCGAGGTTAGGTTACTATCAATTCGGACATGGTGGGATGGGATCTTGCAAGCGAAACTCTAAATTCTGATGAAACTATAAATTATGATTGACCGGTTCTATTATGGATTCCAGTGGGTTCCACGAGCGAGTCTGACCAGTTCTACTCGCGGTTGCACCGAGTTCCACCACCGACTCAAGACTAGTTCCAATAGATATTATGACGAGGTGATGGATCGTGCATTTGTGGTGGCCTGATAAGCCCCATCTATAACCAGTCGTCTTGAATGAGAAGACTTTACCGCTCGGTGGCTAAAAGCAAATACTAAAGATTTTAGGTACCTATTTGAAGAGCGGACCCAAGTCCATCACTTCTTATTCCTAGGGGCGCAGAGTGGTACATCAAAAGGATGATTGGCAGAATGGAATTACACGGATAGTATCCTATCGAGATTCCTGTGCGTGCTCATCACCAATTGCGCTTTGGCCAAAACGAATTGAACTACTCAAAGCAAGATGAGTTCCCGTTTGAAAAATCCTTTATCTATTAGGTACGTTGCCCTTCGGGCTCTCAAAGAGGAACCATCACTATCTTTTTGTCTGTCTAGCAGCTGCTATCCTACGGCGAGAATGTTAATTTGGTACTTTATTAGAAAGATTTTTCTTTCCAATCTGTTCCATCCATCAATGGGTTCATGTGAGAAAAGTGCTTGAATTAAAGACTTGCCTTGCTTGCCGGTCGCCATTGAAGCTGAACTGGAATAAAACTAAGCAAGACTTTACAGTAGCTATTAGGCAAGTCAGTAGTCAAGTCTTTAAGTTTAAGTAAGTAGTATAAGCTCGTTCCTCTGGAGTTGTCCGTTCCGGTGCTTATCCAGCTCCTTAGCTTAGGTTGTTAGTTCCGTTAGTAAAGGAGGTAGGGAGCCGGTTAGGAAGGGAAGTAAGGGAGTTTTGGTAGTTTCGAAGCGATTGGGCGTAGGGAGCATGACTTAACACCGAAAAAAGGAAATCCTTGGTTGGTGCATCACTAAGCCGAGCTTTCCACTCCCCTGAACTGATGAACTAAGCTTAGCTTGCCGCGGGGGCAAAGAACCTTCGGCGATGAAAGGCACGCAATCGAGAGAAAATAGGGACAGACATGGGACGATCTAGCCCAAAATCAAGAAGTTAGTCGTTGTTACGAAGAGAGAGGAGAGCGCATTCATTCATGGTAATTTCCCAAGAGTTCAAGTCTACGATAGTTACTAAGCCCCGAAGCATGATAAAGAAAGATATAGGGGAGTAGATCATCTTTAATCCCCTCTGTCCCAACAAGCGTTACCGATTGGTTCGCGGCATAAGAACCCGCTCTGGTAAACAACAGTCAGACTTCCTTGCATCAAAGACCGGAGAGGCAGGCATTTTTTCCTTGAAGGACAAATGCCCAAGTGAGCTAGATTTAGTGGCTGGCTAATATATCCACGCAAGGTTTAGAATCCTCCATCTTTGGCCGCTTATTGGGCAGAAGCTCAAGAGAGCTGGGAAGATCATGTACAGAGGAACCTTTGACTCTCCTTTCCTTTACTGAGCCCCCTCTATTTACAAAGAAGCACAGAATGGGGATGCAGCCAACATGGGCCTTCACCTGAATGTGGTTTTTGGCCAGAGGGAAACTCTCTCATGACGGAGTGTGCAAGCCAGAAGGAACTCTCGAGAGTTTGTCGGATGGAAGTGAGATGGCCAAGCCTTGGATGAATGGAATCGGCCCTTTCCTATTTTTGTACACCCGCTTTCAAGCATTGGTTCCATGGATGGGACCTGAGATGGGGAGAGAAGTAAGAGGAGCTTCCGAGCCTAGTACATCTGGTTCCGGCCTCTTAGGTGGGACCTAAGGTTCTCCTTCCCGGGTGAAGGCCTTAGGGGGGATCAGGAGATTGAAAAGAAGAAAAGAAGATGGAGGGTTGCTCGTACTCGCTTTCACCTGTTAGATGCAGCTACACCTGGTACCGGTGATTCCCTTTCGTTAGTTGATGCTAGAAAGCTTGGTTCTGATCCCGGTGATGCGCTAAGCTAAGTTTCTCATTTGAGAACTGGTGCAGAGGTGAATATGAAAAATTCTTAGAGAAGATCAAACCTATTCTTAGAGACGAGAAGGGGAGAGCCCCAGGAGAAAGAGGGAAGGCCTATATGGAGTAAGCGGTAAGCCGATAGTCTATCTCCGCGTTTGGGTAATTCTTTTGATGAATAAGACGTTCTCCTCGCTTGGGATTTGCGGGAAGGCTTTCTAGGAGGGTAATGCCAATTGTGAGATATCTCAATAGTTAACGGAAAGGAATAGGCGAGAGATATATAGAAGGTAATGCAATTAATAGTGAACTTGCTCAAATCTCGAATCGAGTTATCGGCCACGAAACGGAGAATCTCAGGAGAAGCTGGGAGCGAAGAAGAAGAAGCAGGGCTAATGATCTTTTTATCTTTAGTCCGGTACGGTCAATTCAATATGAAAGATTTAGCTATCATTGAGGCAAGCAAGCCAATCCACGCGGTCAAGCCATAGTCATTCCAGGTGGTTCACCCACCAGTCAAACCACACCCTCTTTGTTAGCAGGTTCAGTCGAAGGCCTTTCTCACGAGTGTTAGCCAGGTAGTTTAACAACGTAACTCCGGTAATTCAATTCTCACTTTCAATAGGTATTCAAGATAGAAGCAAGAATAAAAGAAGTGGGTTATAGCCCCGCTTCTCCTTTCCTTGAACACTGGCGGGTTTGAAGCAAGAAAAGAGGCCTTTGAAAGAATCCATTTTCTCCCTGTCCATAGGTATCGGTATTCTCAAATCCATGTTCCGGAAAGACAAAGAGGAGAGCGATTGTGAATACCGGGAATCTAATGAAAAGAAAAACCAAAGAAATAAGATTAAAGAAAAAGGGAAGCGAGCGAAAAGAAAGAATCTCAGTTCCGATCAAATAGTACGTTTTGAGCTGTAGGAGCAGGGCAACTTCGCGTACTGATGATAGTGGGCTTTGTCTTCTTCCTTGCCCTTTGAAGAGCACGACGTACAAGACCAAAAGGAGTCAAGCAAGCGCTAACCTCTACGATAGCCCAAAGAGAAAGTAAAAGATTCCCGACCCCGGGCTTGAAAAAGATCTTCTTTCTGGGCATAGCGGATGGGTCAGGGTCAGATCCATTCCTAGAAAAGCTTTCACGGGACCGGGCCTCTTGATGAGCTTGGCACGGAACTCTTATCTCTAAGCGGGACTGACTCTGATATGGATTAGTTCAGTGGGCTAGTTATCTCAATCCAACCTTCCGGCTTTCACGATTATTCTTTAGT
>CANTUT010001767.1:10000-42500 GCA_947687605.1 Reutealis trisperma | reverse complement strand
GGTCGGCTGGAAATTTGATTTGCTTTCACTTTTGCTGGCGTTTTCGGTTGCCAGCATTGGTGGCGTGCTTGTTTGCTGCAACCGAATGCGAATTGGCTACGACTTGCCCAGCACTTCCGATAAACCAGCGCAACGGGCCCGTCGTGCCTCCCCCGGCCGATCGGCTCAGAAGGTGATTTCCTATAATTTTTGCGGGCATTTCAGGTTGCCAGCATTGGTGGCGTGGTTGTCTGCTGCAACCGAATGCAAATTGGCTACCACTTGCCTAGCACTTCCGGCAAGCCAACGCAACGGGCCCGTCGTCCCTCCCCGGCCGATCGGCTCGAAATGTGATTTCCTTTCATTTTTGCAGGCGTTTTCAGCTGCTAGCATTGGTGGCCTACTTGTTTGTTGCAACCAAAAACAAATTGCCTACCAATTGCCCACCACTTTCGGCACGACCACGCCACGGGCCCGTTCGTCCCTCCCTCCACCGATCGGCTCGAAGGACGGTGTTTTTTTTGTTCATGCGTGTGTTTTCGGCTGTTAACATTCATGGCATGTTTGTTTATTGCAATAAAAAACAAATTGGCCACCACTTGCCCGCCGCTTTCGTCAAGCCTACGCCACGGGCCCGTTCGGCCAACTCAACGGGCCCGTTGTCCCTCCCTCCGCCCGTTCTCCCCCCATCCGCCTTTGCACTAAGAGGATAGGCATCCGTTCTCCAACCTATGTGCTGGCAGCGCAACGGGCACATGCTGCCAGCGCAACGGGCCCATCATCCCTCCCTCGGCCGATAGGCTCGAAATGCGATTTCCTTTCATTTTTGCCAGCATTTTCGGTTGCTCGCATCGGTGGCATGCTTGTTCTTTGCAACCGAATGCAAGTTGGCTATCACTTGCCTGGCACTTCCAGCAAGCCTACAGCACGGGGCCGTCGTGCCTCCCTCGGCCAATCGACTCAAAAGGTGATTTCCTTTGGTTTTTGCAAGCGTTTTCGATTGCTAGCATTGGTGGCGTGGGTTTGTGCCTTATTGCCCTTCATTCGCTAATTGGGATGGATATGCATGCCTTGACCGTCGTTCATTTGCCAACCGCATGCTAATAGTCGTTAGCCCATCTGGCATGACTAGTCCTTAATTACCATTTACCCAACTAAGTGCTAATTAATGTTAACCCATTCGGTATGACTATGCCCTTCATCGCCTTCCATTAGCCGAGCAACTAATGCTGGCCTATAATAAGGTAGCAAATGACCAAAGTTCCAAAAACTATTGCCATTGCACGACCATAGTAAGATGGTCATCGTAGATATCATATGATATTAATGGTGAAGAGAAAAAAAAAATGGCGTTAGTGGTATTTGAACCCAAGACCAATCAATAAAATTAAAATAACTTAACCATTCAATCTACCAATTAATTTTTGTTATGCTCTCTACTGATATATTATATGTATCATTTTATCATATAATGTCAACATAGCCGTCAATTAATGCACAAATCCATTCTTCTTAATGGGAAGGTTATCCCCTTCAGTGGAAATTAGAAAATGATTTCTCTAACCTCAAGAAAATATTGTCGAAAGTTGTCAAAAATCCAAAAACCTTAGATTTAGGCCAAAATAAAATGTTTTTGGGGCCAAAACGGGACCAAACCGCCTTTGGCTGTTTGTCAGCGCGTAGAGCTCGAAAAGTTGAGTGGATTCAAAAAAAAAATCACCTCAATCGGACACCCGAGCGAAAAGTTATGGCATTTCAAAGTTTTTTTGCCAAGCCAAAGGCGTTGGGCCTGGTCGCGCGTTGGAACAACATAACTAATTAAGGTTATATAAGAAGCAAACAGGAAACTAAGAGACCCCTGGCTGAGACGGCTACTTTCTTTTTTTAATATGTATTACGTCGCCGGTTCGAAAAGCACAAAGCCGACTTGGGACATCCATTTTTTACTGTTCTTTTAAAATATTTGGCCGCGGGTTTCAAAATTCTAAATACGCGCTTGGTTTGTTTTGGTTTCCCTCACTTGTGCTTCTCAACTCTTTCTACTTCCTTTGATTATCACTCTCTCAATTACGCTTTGATTATGATCGTAATACAGCTTTCAGTTGTTCTTCTGTATCTCAATTTCAGTTGTTCCTCAACGCCATCGGCAATGGCGAAGATGCTTTCAGGTTCTGAATTTACGCTTTCCTTAATTTTTCTGTTTTCTGTCATTTCCTCTTCTCTTCCTACAATTTCAGATTTCAACTAGTTTTCTATTTTCCTTAAAATAGATTGAAAATTAAATGGAAAATTGTATGGTACAATCCTGTATTATTCTGTTTGTCTTTCTCTTCTTCAATTCGCTCGATTTGGTGAATTGATGCCTTAATTGGTGCGCTTATGAGCTCAAGGTGACATTAGGCTCTTTTCTAATTATCTGAAAACTATAATCTGGTTATAGTTTCTGATGCTTGATTGCACATAGATTCAGTTTCTATTTTAGTTTCTTCTAAACCTTTGATATAAGAATTCTTTTGTTTCAGGACCATAGATGATGATCAACTTGTTATTAAATTCGAGAAGCAGGATCCAAATTTGAAATGGCCTGACAACATGCAGTCATGGGAATCCTTGATAGCAGGAGCTATCATGGAGTCATGGGAATCCTTGATAGCATGAGCTATGAAGCTTCTGAAAAGGGACATCAATCTAAATTATTGGTCATTCAACTGAATTTAATATAAAAAGGTGCTTGAGAACTTTCAGTCGGTCTTGGGTATTAATATATCTTCCGTTTAGTCATGTACTAGTGCTGGTTTGTAACCCTCCACCTTGGTTTCTATATGTCTTTCATAGAAGTTGATATTCATAGATAATACTAGTTACTGGTTAAGTTTTACATTAGGCTTGAAACCTTGTAACCCTGTATTTTCATTTGGGCTTCAAACCTGAATATTCTGAGAATGACTACATTACCACTAATCAAAACTCATTAGTACCTCTTAACTACTACGTATGTGATCTTATAACCCTCTGTTTGTTTTCTCAGAAAATACTTATCAATGGGATTGTTTCAAAGGAAAGAAGTGCTATGCTTTCTTTGTTTTTATTCTTCCTCCAAGTCTTTTCATGTACATGGAAAATCAGAGTATTTCTATCTTCTATGTAGCGTTTTTTCTTGAAATTAGTGTTATTTATTTTTACTTTTTACAATTAAAATGTAAAAAGTGATGCATATTCCTGATGGATCGTCGCAGGTCAAATTGAGATTACCGCTTTGGAACCAAGATTTTCAGAGTTCACATCCTATATTTCTAGATGCAGATAGTACCTCCTTAATTATCAGATTACGAGACTCAGGTTCTGCAATCACACTTATAGAAATTAATCATGTATTGGACCAAATATCTGTCTGCTGTAACAATCTGGTTTGTTTATGATGCTTATTTTCACATACCTTCAATTTTGTATTTCAGTTTTTTCTAAACCTTTTCATTCAGATGATGATAAACTTGTTATTTACTTGAAGAAGCGGTATCAAGATTCGAAATGGAGTTGTGGGAGTCCTGTACATCATTCTACATTATTGGGCATTCAACTGAAATAAACATAAAAGTTGCTCGAGAACTAGCAGTCAGTCTTGGGTGTTCAGATATATTCCATTGACGTTTGAAAATCTCCACATTGGTTTCCATGTTTTTATTTCTTGCATAGCTTACAGATTTTCCTTTGCTATAAATGATTTTTGGATAAATTTTCTGGTATTCTTCCCTTGATATACAAGAGTTGATGGGAACATTTTGCCAAGCAATCATGTGTTTCATATAAGACATTCAGTTTTATACATTCAATCTATTTACTTTTTTGCATCTTCAATCTGTTTATAATTATATAATATTGTTAAGCATCAAATATCAGTTCTTAGACTTATTCTCCTTAACCTTGTAAACAGACTTTTCACATTTTTTCTTTTTACATATTCAGTGGAAGATATGCTATGCAACTGAGCATATTTCATGCAACTTTGCTTTCTATGTGATAGATTGGATACGCATCTACGTGGGTTTCTAAATTCTAGTACGCACTTGCTTTGTTTTTGGCTCCTGTCACTTGTGCTTCTCAACTCTTTCCTGAACACCATGGTCGACCGCGAACCCACGCACCATCGGCAACTTGCTTATACTAACAGCCACGTCAGGTTCATACTTCACGATTTACTTTCTGGGCTTCCTCAATGATGAAACCCAAGCAGACTCTTCAATGGGGTTTTAGTTTTTTGAATGCCTCTGTTTCGCTTACACCGACCCTTGCAACTAAGGTAAAGTTTGCATCTGAGTTTCAGGATTTAGGCAACAATTCCGTTTATTTTTTTAATTCATTTGCTTGTTCAACTGTTTCTCATCATTAAACAATCTTCCTAATTCTCAAACCTCTTCCTGTTCTCTTTATGTGTATATCGGCCGTAGGAATCTCGAGGACAGTAAACCTCTGTTTGGCTACATTTGGAGAAGTAGGCGTTTATTTTCCTCTACAGGCATATTCAATACCATATTACAATGAATCGCAAATCTCAAAAATTACTTTTTTATGCAAAAGTAATAAGACAAGCTTATAGTAATTCTACTCCCTTTGATTATCAACTCTCTCAATTGCACTTTGATTATGATTCATGGTTTTTTTCTTGTTATGGATTATACAGATTTTCAGTATTACAAGTGGTTGTGTAAATAGTTCTTTTAACATCTTTAGCTTCTTAGCTCTTTCAAATTCAGAATTGACACATTCCTTTCTTTTTCTGTTTTCCGTTCTCTCCTCCTCTCCTTACAATTTCAGATTTCAAACTTGTATTGGTTCATTATTTGGTAATTCTTGATCCCAAATTCTAAACCAAACTCTTAATCATGGTAATTCTAAACCAAATCCCTTTCTATGAATCTGTATATTCATATTTGATTTTACCTTTCTATCGCAATCTTTATATAAAGATTTAGGGTGAACAAATATATATCCTTGATCCCTCTTTATGAATCTGTGTATTCGTATTTTTCTTTAGATTCTTTAACTCTGTTTTGGGATTATTTTTGAGAGATTAAATTGTGAGGAGTTTTGTTGGGATGTTAATAATTAGTGCTTGTATTTTATTGGTATCTTTTCATCATCATTGAAGTCTAAGGTACAAAGGAATAAAATGGCAACTGCTGGTACCCCATTGACTATAGGTGTCTCATCCGCATTATAATAGGAAAAAAAATGTCTACAATGTGCATATTTTTCTTTTTAGACTAGTGGTTGAGTCGTTTCTTTTCCTTCAATTCACTCAATTTGTTGAGTTTATTCCTTCATTGATGGCCTTATGAGCACAAGGTAACGTTAAGCTTTCTATATGTGCAACTTACAGACCTCCCACTCGCAATGGTTTCATTCTTTCATCTTTTCTGATTATTGGAACATTATTATCTGGTATGTTTCTGCTGCTTAATAACAAATAGATCCAATTTTCTATTTCATTTTCTTCTAAACCTTTGATATAAGAATTCCTTTGTTTCAAAGTTCAAACAGGTTGATAGTTAATGGCCTCACTTAATGGAGTCATAGGAATCCTTGACAGCCTATGAAGCTTCTTTAAAGGGATGTCAATCTACATTATTGGGCATTAAACTGAATTTAACCAAAAGGTGCTTGAGAACTTGCCGTCCATTTTGGGTATTGATATATATCTTCCTTTAGTTTTGAACTAGTGCTGGTTTAAAGTAATGCTAATTTTCATATCTTTAGGACTTGCATAGCTCACACATTTTTTTTTCCTAATTTCATTTTTGCTATGGCACCATTCACTTATCATGTTCATGGAAGTTGATATCCATAGATAACACTAATTATTGGTTAAGTTTAATTTGCTTTAATCGAAACAAATTATTGTACAGTAGCTGTACCTCACTCTGTAATTGTCATATTATGCTCTCATATATTTTCCGGTATGTTATATTGAGCACTAAGGTATACTACCCTTGATACACAACAGTTGCTGGAAAAATTTATTCCTGCAGGTATAAGAAATTCAATTTGATATCAACTAATTTATTTTTCATCTTCAATTTTTTTTCTAGTTATAAATTGTGGTTAAGCATCGAATGTAAACAGATTTTTGGCTTCTTTTTTATTTTTTGGTTTTCTTTTATTGAAAGAAGGAGATTAGAGGATGGAGAGTCAGCTCCATTGCATGAGAATGCATGAGAGCTATTTTGTCACATCCTGCTTTTGGGATATGAGGATCATAGAGCATGGATAGGTGTAAGTTCACCAAAAACTAACCCATAGAATCCAATTAACACCTCCAATCTACTGAAATCCAGCATAGTGCTAGCTATACATATAATATATCCCAAAATCACAACCTGCAAACAAACAACACATCTATTTTTCTCCTTATAACCTCAACTTCCTTAAAATAAATTTCCAAATCTCCCAATAATCAACATTATATAGGATAAATACATTTAAATTATTTGTAACTTAATTATATAAACTAGTATTCTAAAAATCTTTAATACACATGGAGCATCTAGACAAAACTAGCAACATATCTACATACAAGCATTATGTATATATTTTATCCAAAGTGAAATTTTTTACTTCAACTTTGCTCGTAGCTTCAAGTGAAGAAGAAACTTGAACTTTACTTGACAATTTCTAAATTCCTGTAAAAATTTTGGGGAATGGGGTGAGTATGAAACCCAGTGAGTAAGAAATATACTATCATACATTGCTAGGCTAGGTAATCAATGTTAATTAATAAGGAGAATACTTGTACACATTATAACATACTCTAGATATTTATCTCATAGTTATGTAATACTAAAAAATGGAAAACTCAATAAAATAGAAATCTCTAAAAAATCACACAACAATTTACAATATAGAAATTAACTCAAATTTTATAAAACATAACTCATGCATTTTAAAATAGAAACTTCTTTTAAACTAGCAAATTAAATGCATATTCAAGGTGGTTAACAAAGAATACTGGCTTATGATTTCAAATGGCAATAATAACATTATATTAATCACTCACCTCTTGCATAGAACTTTTTTATGCATTTCTTTCCTTTAACACTTCAATCAAGGATGTCTTTGAACTCCCAAGTTCTCACTTTCTTGATTTGTATTTCTACACTCGCACAAACATACATAAATAAATTCATTCAATTCCAAATAGTGGAATTTAAACATTAAGTCTTAAATTTCTACTTATAACATTTCCTGACCTAGTAGGGTTATCTTTGCAATATCTCAAGCTACACTCATCCAAATACTATGATTCTTTTTCCATTGTAAAACTGACTTATATGGTTATAACATATCCAAAATCTAGATCTATATGAGCTCTACGTGATTAATGATGAACTTATGAATTCTTCCCTGCTCCTATACAGGTGATAGGTTGACCTCCACTCATGTTTTTTATTATAACTCACAATGTACAAATCTAATCACCAATTTACAATATAAACTAAACACATAAAGGAACATTTTATATGTTTTAAGTTTCATCCAATTCTGCCTCTAAGGTCCTCTAACCGGGGCCCCAATCTCAGGCTGTTGACTGGACTTAGGTGCAAGGTTAGTTTGGGTTCAAGCTCTATATCCCCTAATGTTTTTCGAATTTGGTCAATCCCTTTATTATGTATATATTAGACATAATTATCTACAACTTTCGTGTTTTGGTCCAGTTAAGATTTGAACTCCTTGGCCTTCAAATGGAAAGCTTAAATTCCAACAGTTTTCAACCCTACGTTAGATTCTGTGTTCTCTTTTATCTAATTCGTGTTAGGTTTTGCTCTTGAGCTAATTTCTACCTTATTTTCATCCATATAGGCTCTTTTATCATCTTAGATCTCAAAACAATACTCTTCCCTAGTAACTCTCTCTTAGTTGAAAATTCAAACTAGCAAAGAATAAAATATCAATTAATAAAATAAACTAATCTTATGAAATTTCTTACCTCAAAATGAATTTTCTTCTCTAATTTCTTAGCTTGGCCGTGGGTTTGATGAGGAAAGGGAGAGAGCTCATAGCATTCACATCTAAACTTGGGTATAAAATTGCCAATAAGTCTTGATCTTTGCTATAAAGTTTTCAATTACTAAGATGAATATGGCAAATTTTTTTTTGTAGCACTTGAACTGGCAACCATTGTGATGCAAGACCGTTTGTTAAATATTTAGGTTTGTATATTTTATGAAGATATTTAGAAAATAATTTAATTGGAATTGTATTGGTATTTAATCATTTTGGCCATTTTTTGGTTTTTGACTTTACTCTAGGTTTAGGGTTATTTTATTACCCTATATGTATTTAATATCAGTTTATTACTCTTTTAACATCAGTTTATTATTTAAATGATTGAATGATAGTTTTAGATTAAGGAGAGAAAGCTATTTATAGAAAAGGCTCACACACAGCTTCTATATTAATTTCATTCATATATATATATATATATATATATATATATATATATATATATATATATATATATATATATATATATATATATATATATATATATATATATATATAAGTGATACAAAAAAATTGAGTCACTAACAACTTCACCTACTACATCATATTTACTTATATTTGAGTGCATGTGATGATTATTTTGTTGGATTATTGTGATATTTTTTTTTACTAGTCAAATGTTTGTTGAGAGTGAGTGACGACCATATTTTTAGGGAGATATTTTCTTATTAAAAATTAAGTTAAGAGTTGGTAGTTGTATTCTTGCTATATATATGTAAGGCCTGTATTGATCAATGTAGAGAGAAAAGTGTGAGTGCTTGAACATAAACATTTGAGTCTTATAAGAAAGTTTGTATTCAAAAAGAAGAAAAAGAAAAAGAAAAAGAAGAAAATATTGTTTTTTAACCTAAATTTTTTATTTTGTTTTAAGCTAACTTTGTGTTCTAAGGTTTTTGTTGTTTCAAAGCTATTTTTGATTTTTGTATTTTATTTTCTCCTCACCAAAAGTCAACAAATGGTATTAGAGCGTAAATGATCTTAAGGGGACTATTTTTGTTAAAAAAATAGTTGCTTGATTTGCTAAAATAAATTTTGAGAACTTGTTTAAAATTTCAATTATAAAGTCTTAGTAGTTTTGGTTGTTGTTTTCTTGTTAGGGTTATGAGTTAAAAATTATTATTATTATTATTATTTTTGCTCCTTTGTTTGGTGTTGCTTTGTTTAAGGGAAAGAAGAAGAGTGACTTTTGCTTTGAACCAAAATTGTGTTTGATAGTGACCTTTTGCATGTCCATAAACTATAAATACAATCAAAAGGATTGGCTTGTCCATAAAAACTATAGAATTTCACCTTTGAAGGGACCATCAAGTCCATAAATAGAAATATTATTTCAGGGACCTAGAGTGTGTCCAAAAACTACTTAATTTGCTTAAGTTTTTTTGTGAAAGAGATCTAGGGTAAGTTCTTAAACTGCATGCAACCTTTAAGAAGTCGAAAAACTGCTTACTTGGATGAAATTTGCTACTGATAACTTGATTTTTATGGTTTGGTGATTGTTGTTGTGTTGGAAGAAAATTACTTGAAGAAGATTTGGTTGTTTTTTATGGAGGAGAATTACAATCAAGGAAAAGAGTTACTTTAATAATGTTGATTTCTTGTCGAAGATGAAGATTCAATAAAAACATTTTTGGTATGAGGTCACCCCAAAAAAAAAAAAAAAATATTGATGATAAAGGTGATGTTAAAGATGGAGTTTCATAAAGATACTTCATTAGTAAAAGGCCACCACAAATGAGGTTTTTTAAAAAAATTAAAAAATTAAAATTAAAATGTTGAACTGATTTACTTATTGAAGAGAAGAAAAAAAAAATGAAGTGTTGAGTTTCCAACAAAATCGTCATCAAGGAGGATGGTTAAAGTGCATGTGATGGGTATTTTGTTGAATTATTGTGATATTTTTTTACTAAGTTAAATGTTTGTTGAGATTGAGTGATGATCCATGTTTTTAGGGAGATATTTTCTTGATAAAAATTAAGTATTAGTTAAGAGTTGGTAGTTGTATTCTTGCTACATATATGTAAGGTTTGTATTGATCAATGTAGAGAGAAAAACGAGTGAGTGTGTGAGCATTGGAGAGAAGTGTCTTGTAATAAAGTTTGTATTCAAAAAGAAAAAGAAAAAATTACTTTTTAACCTGTATTTTCTATTTTGTTTTTAAGCTAAATTTATGTTCTAATATTTTTGTTGGTTCAAAACAATTTCTGATTTTCCTATTTATTTTCTCCTCACCAAAAGCCAACAGCTCTCTCAACTATTTTACCTAATACGAAGCTTAACTTGTTAATAGCTTCTATAAATATCTAGTTGAAGTCCTTAATGTTTCCAACCTTTTACCAAGACCTTGGTAATAATATCTGTAATTTCACTAGTTTTGCTTTTTTATTTTTATTTTTTTTAGCTTCTATCATAATATGATGCTTAATCTTGATGTGCTTTGTTTTGCTGTGGAATCTTGTATCTTTTGCCATTACCATTACCACTATTGGCTATTTTTCATTGAATATGGTTGTGGCTTCCACTTCCTTTTTATTAAGATAATTCAACGCTCGTGGTAGCTATATACTCTACCTTAGTAATTGATTAGCCAATAGTTCGTAGCTTATATGAAATCTTATTGAAAAACACTTGAACCAATGATAAACACATAACTTGGTCTGCTTTTTAGGTCTTTAAAAGATCTTGCCCTATTAACTAACATTGAATTTGTAGAATTTCAGAACCAAATTCCAAGCTCCTTATTTCCTCTAATATACCTTGGCACTATTTTTCAGCTCGAAAATGCAATTTGTTTGGATTTTGCATAAACCTAGATAGGGAAATAGCAACAAACATGATGTCAAGTGCTAAGTACAACCAGAACCATGCTTCTATAAACACAACCATCAATCTTTATAACTCTATTGTAGCTCTATTTTGATTAAATTTTTTTCTTCAACTAAATAAGACTTAATACATTTGCAATTTTTCATGCTAAACCTTTGAACAGCATTTCATTTGGCAAATAAAGAATCCTTCTTGTGCTCAATGAATCTCCATGCATAGGATATAAGTCATTTGCCCCAAATTTGTTATTTCAAATACTTATCTCAACTATAATTTAAATTCTTTTTCTGAGTAAAACTTGATGCCATTCATCAACTTATAAAGAAAATAAAGATCACATTATAATAAACTTGTTCACATCAAGTGTATGCTCATTCAAGCTTCTATTAAACCCTAGCTTCATCAAATATTCATCAATTTTGCAATACCAAGCTCTAAGGGCCTGTTTCAAACCATATTGTGTCTTTTTGAGCATAAATATTGTCTTCACTCACTACAACCACAACCCCTCTAATTGTTCAACAAATATTTCTTCCTCTAAGTATCCATTTAGAAAAAGTTGACTTCATATCTAGCTTCTATATTTGCCATCCTTTTGAGCTGGCAAAGCTACTAGAAGCCTTATCATATACCTTGCTATTAGGGCAAAGGTATCTATAATATTATTGGTATGTACACCATTTGATAACTAATCTAGCTTTCGATTTATTGATAAGACCATATGGATTAAGCTTCATTCTATACACCCACTTGACACTAACTATCCTTTTGCTAGGCTTAATTACTAGCCCCACATTTCATTTTTCTCTATCATAGCTAACTCTTTTTTCGTTGCAACTATCTAACCATGTGAACTTGCTACTTAAATGTAACTAGAAGTTTCCAACAAGGCTAGAGTGTTGAACCACTTTATTTAATGTCCTTGACTTCAAAAACTAAAGGTCTAGTAGGGAAAATATTATTTAGCATTGAATCATGGTTTGATTGCTCCTCAAGTCAAGGTGGCAAACTCAGTATTTATTAATGAATCCAACTAATATTAAAAAAAGCAATGTGATTTCTCAACCAATTATTTTATATAGAATTTTGTACCTGTCTAATAATCATATTGTGCCTATTACAAGACTTGCAATTATACAAAAGGCTTTTAAGTGAGAATTCATGGATCACAACTTGCTAGTTATTGATGGTCAAGAAGATATAAGAGACCTATGAGTGGATTGCTAGTAAATTTAGCATAGTTGCTTTTGATAGTAATATTATTAAGCTTTTGTGTAAGGTTGCTTTGCTACTAGGGTTTTCCATTCAATGACTAGGTAGATGGGTTTCTAATGTAATTGGCTAGATTTTGGAGTCAGTTTTTTCTCTTTGAATATTGTTACCCTATGTTTTATGTCATTGAGTGATCATGTGTTTGATTATTCTCTTTTTCTATATGAATAATTGTATCAAGTATTAAACACTTTAACTATTATTTTTCCTCTTATTTGCAATTATTTACTAAAATAAAAAACTACATGGGAATGATTAGCTCACAAATTATTCTATTACTAAATTGCATTTTTGTTGTGATTAAAGTTCTACTTGGCTCTAATCTACTTTTATATTCTTTAATTTGTTCTAATCTACTTAGCTTCTAAATCTACTAATATTTCAAAACTTTGTAAATTATAATAGCTGATGTACTAAGTTCATTGAATTATGTAGAGCAGTATGCAAAAGTTGCTTTGTATGACCCTTGCTTATTTTACTTCAGTGTTGAATCACTTTTTTTAATGTCCTTATGTTTGCTCAATATTTGTTTATGAATCTAAATTCATATCAGTATAAATATTATTGAAAAAAGTTGTGACTTTTTGGATTGTTATAGAGTATAGTCAAAATCTATAGCTAGGATGGACTTAATTATAAGAGCTTATTGCCACCAATACACACACACACACAAATATATATATATATATATATATATATATATATATATATATATATATATATATATATATATATATATATATATATATATATATATATATATATATATATATATATATATATATATATATATATATATATATATATATATATATATATATATAAAATCAAGATTTCCATATTACATGGTATGACAGTTTGAAAATTCCTCTTAAATTCCAGAATTCTGAAAATTTTTCTTAGCTACCCCAGTGAATAGTGTTGTGATTTTCTTTGCTGCCCCTTTTCAAGTGATCACATGTTCTCATCACTAGCATAGACAGGAGCACAACCCATTGACTGGCTTGTCTTTGAAGTCCAGCAAACAAAAGACCATGGCACGAGCATCATGCGTTGTCAATAGCTTTTATCACTTGCCTCACATGCTGGTACATGAGAGTGTGTGTTCTAGTGTCTTATATTTTGATAAGTTCTTCTATTGTCGCCTCACTCTTTCTAGCACTCTAGTGTGTCCTGTTTCTTTAGTGAAGATTTCGGCACTCATCATCACATGGAAGATTTCCTTTCTCGCTTTTATGATATTTTATTTTAGGTTGGTTATGTTGTTTCGAGCTAGCTATTTTGTTTTGGATGGCTTTTTTATTTTGGATTGTTATCTATGGCTTTGGGTTGTTGATTTTAATTTGGATTTTGGTTTGGTTGGCTGTCTTTGGATTTGATTATTGTTATTTTTGGTGAAAAAGTTAATGTTATTTAGATCCTTTGTTTGGATGGGTCATGAACAAAAGAATTTGACAAAGACTGATGTTATTCTTGTATTATCAAAAATCACAGAATATAAGTTGACTAGTCCAAATTATTTAGAATGGTGTAAGGCCATCTAGGTTTATCTTTGAAGTATCTCCAATAATGATCATCTCACAGATGATCCACCAACAGGCAATACTGGACAGGCATGGTTGAGAGACAATGCTTGATTATTTTTACGTATCTTAAACTCCATTGATAGTTAGTCTAATTAATCAACTGTGAATTTGTTAAAGAGTTAATGGAATATCTATAATTTATACATTGTAGGAAAGGGAATATTTCTCATATTTATGAGGTATACAAGAATTTTTGCCATGTTGAACAATAAGATAAGCCTCTTCTAGCCTATTTCATGGATTTTAAAAAGACCTATAAAGAACTTAAGGTCTTAATACCATTTAGTCATGATTTAAAATTTCAACACACTTAATGGGAGTAATGGCTATAATGCCTAATGGAAGCAAATGGCTATAATAAGTTTTCTAGCTGGCTTTAATCCTCAGTTTCAAACTGCTAAATCCTAGGTTCTCTCCAGTGTTGAAATTTCATATTTGCATGAGATCTTCACTCGAATACTTCCCATAAATAATAGTGCTTATGGTGACCATATCATAGGAATAATAACAAAAATGGGGGTACAAGTAGTCAAGATACTTGAAGTTAGGATACGGGGGAATTGTGTGCTATTATTGTCATGAACCAAGTCATACAAAGCCCACTTGCATAAATTGCATAATCATTCTCAAATCTCACTCAGCCTGTGTTGCAACTACTAATGCTACACCTAGTCCATCTTTTAAACAAATCATTATGGTTTTCGTAGATGAATTTGCTAAATTCATCTAATATCAAGAGACATTGAAGTTGTCATCTCACCCTATCAAAGCCATTGCTAAGTCAGGTAAACCAAATACATGTCTTCTTTCATCTCTAAATCGGATTATTGATTCTTGTGCAACAAATTATATGACAAGTAATCCTAGTCTCCTATCCTCTTTTTAGTCACACACCTCTTTCTAGTGTTACTTTAGCAGATGGTTCTAATTTTTGTGTCCTTGGTTTTGGCATTATTGATCTCACTCATTATTGTCCCTATCATCTGTTTTGAGTCTACCAAACTTCAAACTTCTCATTATTGATCTCACTCATTATTGTCCCTATCATCTGTTTTGAGTCTACTAAACTTCAAACTTCTCATTCAACTTAATATCTGTAAGTAAAATTACTCATACCTTGAATTGTTTAGATACCCAGTTTCCAAGATCCATTGCTTGTTCAAGTGTCTTAACTCGTTTTAAAGCCCATTATAGACTATGAGAATCAAGCCACTTTACAAGAGGATCATAAAGCTATATATGAGCAAGACTTCAGGAAAGTTCCTCAAGGCTATCCTTTTCATTAAGATAGCATGGGATGGAGTCCAAATAAAATTTTTCACATACTTATTGGATCATCTAAGACTAGAAGAGTTAAAAGGATGCATGAAGTTTCCTATAATCTTATTTGCATTGTGAGCTTTGCTTATAAAAGACATTGCATTCAAGGAAGCCTCAAAGGAATAATCCATATATTCAAGCCCAATGTCAAGATGAAGAGGTTGTTTTATAATTCAATTTGTTTCTACCTTTCTATCCAAGTAATTGGGCTATTTTACATGTTTATTTAGTTTATTAAGTGTTTTGGGCTGCCAATGTTATGTTTTGAGCCTAAGAATTATTTAGACTACTTTATTTTCATGTTTTAAGTAATTTTGTGCCTATTTTAAATTAGTGAAAGCCCAGGTACGAATTTAGCTTTATTTTAAATTAGAATTAGTTTAGTCTTATGGCCAAACATTCCAATTATGGTTACTTATCCTTGTACCCTTATAAACATGGCCTTAACTTAAGATGTAATTAAGCTTTGATCATTTCAAATAAGAAATCATTTTTTCTTAAGAGATTGTTCTCTTGTTTTTTATTCTTTCTTGAATCAAGTCCACACAATCAGAGCTAATTACTTTAAGAGTATTAATTACAAGGTTCTTGTTCATGAGTTAATATTATGTTGCGAAGATCATATTCTAAGGTGCTCTATCACAAGTTAGACTTGGATCACGAACTTGGGAAAAATATGATTTAGCTTTATAAGGAATTGCTTCCAAGTCAAGGATATCAGGTCTCAAGTTTAATATACTTGGGGTTCGTATCAATTTGGTATTGTTCGTATCAATTTGGTATCAGAGCTTAGGCCTTAAATCAAGTTAGGTTTATCTTTTTCGTTTTCTATTTGTTTTTCTTGTTTTCTTGTCTTTTTGTTTGTTTATGTTCCTTTATGTTTCTTTTTATTTTATGTTTTCTTACTTAGTTAGGTCATAATCTATCTTTTGCTTATTAAAAACTAAAATTTGAAATTAAATTAAAAATAAAAAAACCTAGGATTCTAGTTTTGTTTTTCTTAAATCTGCTTCTATTTATTTCCTTACTTTTTCATTTTATTCCATTCCTTTTTGTTTCATGTTTTCTTATTTAATTCAATCATAAATTACCCTTTTTTATTATTTATAAATTCAAAATTAAAAAAAAAACTTCAAACATATTGCTTGGAAATCGTTTGACGCAAATCTATATTCGTGTGTTCCTTTTTGTTTGCTTTATTTCTATTTGTTTTGTCTTTATTTCATTGTTTTCAATTATAAAACAATAAAAAAAGATAGTGAACTTACCAATCGAAATCAATCTAGCCTTTGTCTTCAATTTATTTGATTCTAGTGTCTTGTTTCCATTGTTCTTGCTTTGTCTTTGATTTCAATACATTCGCTTTAATTTTTGATATTGATTCTTGTTTAAAGTTTTAATCCTTGAGTGTTAATTATATTATTTGTTGGACAAGAAAAAAAAGAAAAGAATTTAAATTTGAAATTAAAAAAAAAAAGAAAAAGAAGATAAAAAAAGTGCAAAATTTTCATCCAAAAGAAAAAAAGAGAAAAATATGCCATAGAGAAGAGAATAATTGTTTATATAAATTGAATTGACTTCCTAATGTGAGTTAGATAAAGAAATAATTAATTAATTACTTTCCTAGTGCATAAATTAAAGCTAAAATTGATTTTCAAGATCAAACTAAGAAGACGTGCGTTAATTGAATTAAAATAAGGAGTGTAGTAGGAATTGACTTTTCAACTCAAGAATCATAATTATATAAGGATTAGAATTCTAGACTCCCTAATCCTATTAGGTTTAGGATTCTTATTTTATTTCAAAATTTTAATTGTTTGAGTCATTCTAAGTTTCCTATTCTTAATCCTACTACGATTAGGATTCCTAAGATTTTCTGTTTCTTGTAAATCTTATTTTTGTTTTCGTGTTTTATTATTGTTGTTATAATTCATTCTTTCATGTCTTTATCTCATTTAATTGTTTGTTATTCTTATTCATTTCTTGTCTCGTTGAGTCCTTTTTACTTTGGGTTTCATTATTAGCATTATAATTGGTAAACATTGTATTATTTTGATTTTTACAACCAAATTAAATAAGAGAATTGAGTAGTAAAAGGCAAGAGTGTGAGCTCATAAAGAGAAAAGGCATAACAAATTAAGTAAAACACGAGTAATTGAGTGCTAATACTTGAGTGTAACAAATGAGGGAGTGAAGTGAGGTACTATTCTACTTTACTAACATTCTTTTCAGGTTTTCGCAATGACCAATGATCAAGAATATCAAAAAAGGAATTAATGGATATTAGGCAAGCAGTAGGTATGCAGATATTGAAGGATGAAGAATATAATTATGTTTTTCATACAAGATGTTGCATCTAATATAGAGTATGTTGTATGATCATTGATAGAGTAATTGGTGCCAATCTTGTAAGCCTTGAGTTAGCCGAGAAACTAAATTTAACCATTAAAAAGATTCCAATACCATACATATTGTATTTGTTGAATAAATATGTAGGTTAAAGAGCAAGCATTAGTTTAATTCTCTTTATAAAAGTACAAAGATGAAATTTGGTGTGATATTATACCTATAAATGTAACACATATTTTATTAGGAAAATCATAGATAAATGCCAGTGAAGCCAAACATATCAAATCCACTAACCACTACAAAATGGCAAGCATATTACCTTTGTTCATCTTTCGCAGAAAGAATTGTATGATGGTCAAATGATGATGTAAAGAAGAAGAGAAAAAGAACTTCAATGACAAAATAATGATGTTGAGCTTGTAATAAGAAAGAGTGAGAGTGAAAGAGTGACAAATTTGAGCATGTTAAAAAAGAAGAATGAATTAAAAAAAAAAAAAAAAAAGGAAGTGGTTGAGAGTTTCAAAAAGAAAGAAAGCAATGAACAAAATGAAAGCATGGGAAAAAAGATAGAGAGTGAGGAAAAGAAAGAATTAGTAAGTGAGAAAGAAAATAAAGAATTTTCAAATGAGAGAAAAGAAATACTAGAAAGTTCAAATGAAAATATTGAGAGTGAAGAGAGAAAACAAGTAAGCATTGCTACGAAAGAAAAAAGACTTTTGTTTTCTAACACTAACAAACTTGAATTTTCTTTATTTAGTTTTGTTTCTCTTTTTTAAGATAGCATGGAATTGTATCCAAATAAAGTTTTTCATATACTTATTGGATCATTGAAGACTAGAAGAGATAAAAGGATGTATGAAGTTTTCTATAATTGTATTTGCATCATGAGCTTTGCTTATAGAAGAGATTACATCCAAGGAAGCTTCAAGGAGATACTACACTTTTGAACCTAATGTCAAGATGAAGAGGCTATTTTACAATTCAATTTATTTCTACTTGTCTATCCAAGTAATTAGGCTGTTTTACTTATTTAAGCCCATGTTTATATAGCTTATTAAGTGTTTCAGGCTGCCATTGTTATATGTTAAGCCCAAGGATTGCTTAAACTACTTTATTTTTAGTTTGAAGTAGTTTTGTGCTTGTTTTAAATTAGTGAAAGCCTAATTATGAATTTTGCTTTATTTTAAATTAGAATTAGTTTAGTCTTGTACCAAACATTATCCTTGTACCCTTATAAATATGGCCTTAACTTAATATGTAATTAAGTTTTGATCATTTCGAATGAGAAATCATTTTTCTTAAGAGAGTGTTCTCTTATTTTTGATTCTTACTTGAATTCCAAGGTTCTTGTTCATGAGTTGATATTGTGTTGCAGAGATCAAATTCTAAGGCACTTTATCACAAGTTGGATTTAGGTCACAAACTTGGGAAAAATATGATTTACCTTCCAGGGAATTGCTTCCAAGTGCAAAGTTATTAGCTCTCAATTTTAATATACTTAGGGTTCGTATTAGTAAAGGGCCGTCCTTCTTTATCTTTACTAAAGAAATTATGTCCTCAGTTTTGTGACGTGTCTTCCTTAGATTGTGAGTCGTCAATTTTCTAAACATCATCGTTTGTCATTCGTCCCTCGAGTTAATGAAAAAGCCAATTTTGCTTTTAAGTTAGTTCATTTAGATGTTTGGAGTCCATGTCATGTAGTGTCCAAAACTGGGTTCAAGTATTTTATTACATTTATTGATGATTTTTCTCATTTAACTTAACTTTATTTAATGAAGAATTTTTTTGAGTTATTTTCTTATTTTAGTGCCTTTTTGTTAGTGATATGCCCTAGGCCAATAGTATGAATATTGTCATTATTATTATTTTTTTATTAATAAAGAGGCAATCCATTATGATGTTATTAATTGCAACTAATATTCTATGACTTAATAACAAATTCCATGAATAGTTGATTCCACCTAAGTTCATCAAGTGCGTGACTTGATTGTAAAACTATAAGGTAAATGGGATACTATTTTATGTTGTTCCTAGTCACTTATTATTGGTGGAACAATAGTAAATTAAGACTAGTATATAATTTGAATGATGATCATGTTTTATGAATTACGTATATGAGATATCAAGTTAGCTCATAAGTACATATTAGAGAATAGTGTAATGGATTGACCCACTCTGAGAATACTACATGGTTAATATCATATGTAATTTTTATTACATTATTGTTATTTAGTCCTTTAACTTGAAGTTACCATAGGTCCCTTACATGAGGAATTCTATATTTTGACATAGTCCAACATTATCTATAACAGGATGGTAATACAGCTTGTTGTTGGATATAGAGTGAATCATGCAGAGGAATGTGAGTGATTGAGTAGGAATTTGTCCCTCTCATTTTAAGAGAGATATTTCTGGGCCCCTCGATAAGTGAGACTGAGACAATGCATGGCCGTGCTCAGATGAATTGATAAGAGATATCAATATCATTTGTTTACTCAGTTTACTTAGAGATCAAGAAATAGTCTAATTGAACAATATGAGGGTGACATAATCTATGCCTCATGTTCAATTATGATATTGAGTGACAAAAGGACTCTAACATTAATTGTGAAAAATTATGTCAGATCACCGATTTTCACTTAACTTAGATAGTCATAATGTCTTGCTAAAGGCTGCTTATGAGTTATGGGGCAGAAATGAAATTTCAGGCCCACAACCAACATTCAGTGTACCTATAAGGCCGCACACTTAGGACAAATTTGAAATGGACCATATGTTAATTTTTGTCTAGGTTCCTGGAAATTGTCCAAGTTCATTGAACTTGAAATTATCTATGTTCATTGAATTAAATGTTGTCTAGATTCATTGAACAAGAAGACCATTAAAAGTTAACCTAATACTAATTTACTCTTACTGTATACATTTACTTTATTAAGATAAAGTAAACTTAATATTTAAAATTTATATTTATATATAGATAAATATTTTAAACATTAAATATAATAGAATATATCTTTAATAGCTAAGGATATCTTTTGAGATCTTCTGATCATATAAGAAAACAACATAATTAAGATGATTTTTAGGTTTTGGTATTAAGAGATATGTTCTTTGGTGTGAGGGAGATATACATAGAGAGTAAAATTTTATTTAAAAAAAAGGGGTTTTTAAAAAAATGTTTTCAAGGCTAGTGCTAGCACATTGAAGTCCGGTTTCTTGCTCTATTCGTGTGGATACCAGTAGAGGGTGTTCGTTCAAGTAGCAGCACCTGTGATCTGAATCCAGAGGCTATTCATTTTGATTCATGAAGCCCAGATTCATAACCGCACCAAGAGTTTTCTGCTTGCTACAAGAGGTAAACTATCTAAACATTAATCGATTTAATTGAAAAGCTTGGATCCTGATAAATTTTGGAAATTAAAATTTTAATTTTCCCTTGCATATGATATTTGTTCAATCCCTAAAATCTATCATTTTTGTGCTAAAATTAAAACACAATTTAATGTTTCTATGCATACACTAAGAAGTGATAATGCCAAGGATTATTGTTTTGATTCTTTTTAGACTTGAACATTCAAAATGGCATTCTACCCAAGCCTCTTATATTGATACACCATCTCAGAATGATGTTGCTATCTCCTTGAAATAGATTGAGCACTCTTATTCCAAATGAAAGTTCCTAAATAGTTTTGCGTAGATATATTTTCCAACAACTTGTTTTTTCATTAGTCATATGCCTTCATTTATCCTCCATGGTGAGACCTTTTATGGTGTTCTTTTCCCTATTGAACCTTAATATTTGGTAGTATTTGTTTGTTCTATTATTCATCCTCTAATTACCAAATTAGATCCTAAATCATTAAAATGTGTTTTTATGGGTTACTTTCATTTATAAAAGGGATATTGTTGCTACTATCCTAATCTTAATAGGCATATTACATCAGCTGAAGTTACCTATCAAGGACATATTTCTTTCTTTATCGCCTGTTCTACTTATTCCAATTAGGGATGATGATCTATTGGTCTATACTGTCACATGTCAGTCATTTGACAGGTCTATTCCAAACAATGAGATCCTTCTGATGTGTATCCTACACCTATTTCTTATTTTTCATTAGATCCAATATCAAGTGATCTTGATCTTCCTATTGCCCATTGTAAACGTATATGTTAGTGCACTCATCCTATTTCATCTTTTCTTTTTTATGATCACTTGTCCTCTTCATCTTGCTCTTTTGTTGCATCCCTTGATTCTATAACTCTTCCTAAAACTTTTAATGCAACTTTGTCTCATCACTACTAGCATGATGCTATGAGGCCATATCCAACCCAAAACACTATATTTAGTGTAATTTTGACACTAAAATGGTGCAACTTTAATACTAACTATTATTTCATCTTCAACCCATCACACAAAATATTACACCAAAAAGAATATTTCTTAGAATATTCTCTTTTTCTTTCTTCTATTTTAATCCTACAAATTTAAATTAGTTTTCTACTTATTTTTTAAATAGTATTCCCTTCCAAAAAGGTTGTGTATTTTTTTTTCTAATACAGTTTAAGAAAATATTATTAATTACTTATCGACTAAAAAATTTTATTATATTTTGCCACTTATACCATTACTTATACTCATTTATTACTATATTTTTTACTATTAATTTTGAGAATACATAAGTACTACACCTTTTAATTGATAAGGATAAAATGGATAAATATCTATATCTGTTTCTAGGGTGGGCAAACATTTTGAGACATTCTAAAAAGTAATAGTGGATAACTTTTTTGGAATGGAGGGAGTAATTAATATTAAAAGAATAATATTTAACCTCATAATCAATACTTAAAAATTAATTATTTTATAAAAAATTTTTAATTAATTTTTATCTCAGATTTTTAACATTTTATTGTTAAAATACATTAAAAATAACTTAAATTAAAAAAAAATTATAGACAATTTTTAATTTTAAATTCTAACATATTGTAAATTTACATATATATATATATATATATAGAGAGAGAGAGAGAGAGAGAGGGAGAGAGAGAGAGAGAGAGCATAAATTATCCATTTAATATATATTTTACTTAATAATTAAAAAAAAAAAAGGTGCTAAAATTCTTGCACCAAATCAATAGTGCAAAATCAAATTTGGCATTGCACCATAGACAACACCAAATTTAGTGCAATTGAAGTTGGGTTGGAGCAATTTAGTGTAATTTTTACACCAAATTTGGTGTTTTGAAGTTGGCTTAGAGATGGCCTGATAGAAGAGATGAACGTTTTAAATGCCAATGTTACATGGAATTTAGTGAACTTACCTAGCTGTTGGACGTAAATGGGTGTTTGCAATCAAATTCAATTATAATGGGTCAATTGCTTAACTCAAAAACCACTTTATGGCTAAAGGCTATGCTCAGACTTATGGTATCAATTATTTTGACACTTCCTCTCTTATTGCTAAATTGCTTCTATTCACTTATTCATTTTTGTGGCTACTATTCATGATTGGCCTTTACGTTAGTTAGACATCAAAAGTACCTTCTCACATGGTAATCTTTAGGAAATTAGATGGTTTGAAATAAAGTCCCCTTTGCAATTCCTTATATGGTTTGAAACAAAATCTCTTACTTGGTTTGAAACAAAGTGGTTATCTTTGCAATTCCTTGTATGTTTTTAAACAATGT
The DNA here is from genome assembly GCA_947687605.1 of Reutealis trisperma. Lineage (NCBI taxonomy): Eukaryota > Viridiplantae > Streptophyta > Magnoliopsida > Malpighiales > Euphorbiaceae > Reutealis > Reutealis trisperma. The sequence goes on along the minus strand of CANTUT010001767.1, from coordinate 19,425 downwards.
CCCTTACTTGGTTTAGAAAATTTAGTCAGGTAGTGGAAGAGTTTGGGATGAATAAGAGCAAGCCTAACCACTTAGTTTTCTATAAACAATCTCCATCTCGCATCATTCTTTTTGTTGTGTATGTGGATGCTATTGTCATCACTAGAAGTGATACTATAGAAATTTCATCATTGAAGACTTTTCTTCACAGCCAGTTTCATACGAAAGATTTAAAGGTTTTAAAATATTCTTTAGAAATTGAGATAGCAAGAAGCAAGAGAGGCATCTTCTTATCTTAGAGAAAATATGTGATTGACTTATTAATTGTGATCGGAAAGTTGGGGGCTAAGCCATATAGTGCTCTAATGCTTCCTAATCTACAACTCACAAAAGATGGACATTTATTTAAAGATCTTGAGAAGTATAGAAGACTGGTTAGAAAATTGAACTATCTTATAGCAACTCCTCCTAATATTGCATATTCTGTTAGTATTGTAAGTTATAATTTATGTCTTCACAATTCACCATTGCACAGCCTTAAAACATAACTTATGTTACTTAAAGGGAGCTCTTAGATGAGAGATTCTGTATAAGAATCATGGACATACTCATATTAAATGCTTCTTAAAAATAGATTTGCTAGGGTCCAAGATTGACCAAGGGTCCATTACTGGCTACTGTGCTTTTATTAGAGGAAATTTGAACTCATGAGAAAGTAAGAAGCAAAATGTTATGACTTGATCTAGTGCAGAATCAAAATACAAAGCTATGGCACAGTCTATGTGTGAGATAATGTAGATATATTAGCTCTTATCTGAAGTTAGTCTTAAAGCCATAATACTAGCAAAGTTATAGTGTGATAACCAAGCTGCTCCTCATATTGCTTGTAATCCTATGTTTCATGAACAAACTAAGCATATTGAGATTGATTGTTATTTCATTCATAAAAAGATATAGCAAAATTTGATCTCAACCGGACATATGAAAACGGAAGAATAACTAGGAGATATTTTTACAAAGGTTCTTAATAGGGCTCAGGTCAATTACATTTGTAACAAGCTGGACATGATTAATATTTATGCTCTAGTTTGAGAGGGAGTGTTATAGAGTATAGTCAAAACCTATAGCTAGGATAGGTTTAATTACAGGAGCCTGTCTCCTTCATATAGATATGCGCGTGCGTGTGTATGTGTAGACATAGAGAGAGAGAGAGAATTAATCAATATTTCCATATTATAGGGAAAATGATTTTATCTAGAATTTCATACTCATGTAAGAATTATATTATATCCATATGGAGCCCTTCAATTGTGGCTAGAGAGCTTTTTCAAGTAAGAATTCATAGGTCATAACTTACTGGTGATAGGAGGAGAAGAAGCTGTAAGATACAAAAGAGTGTATTGTTATTAAAATTGTGTTTGACTTTCTTCTCTTGGTACTATTTATATCCCCTTACTGAATTTTATTCATTTATACATTCCTCCGTTATTATGGTATCCTTAAAAAGTCTACCATAAGGTGTATGTGATTTGTCTTTAGATTTTCTTTAATCAGGTTACCGCAAAGTGAATTCCATCAACAAAATCAAAAGGCTTATTTCTCTTTGTGCCTCCTTTTCCATAACTCATATATTCAAAGAAGCAAACACCTTCGCTGATTGTCTAGCCAAATCAGTAGCTTATGGGGAGGCTGAACTTATCGCTTGGTTATAACTTGCTGATTTTGCTCCTTTATATTTATGTTGATTGATTTTTCCTTTAGAATTTAGTCATAATCCTCTTATGCAAGTGCTTTATGAAATATGGTATTCCTTTGATAAGTTCTACTAGATTTTCTATATATGGTTGAGTTGCCTCTACTTGTCACTTATGGACACCTTTCTTGCTGCCTCTCTATCTTTAGGTACAAGTAAGATAGAGCAATGCATTTTTCTACATTTCTTAGTTAAAGTTCTTCTACCTATTGTTCAATCTATTTTTTTTCTTGGCATTATTGCTGCTTTATTGTTTGTACTGCAACTTTCTTGATTGTGTGGCCACATTGGTTGTGCTGTAACTTTCTTTTGTTTTTCTTGGCTTCTTAAAATTTTTTTGAAGTTCAACTATAAATTGATGTTTTAGGGGTTTTCCACATGGTATTTGATGCTTAGGTTCCTCTTGGGTGTAGTAGGATGGCCTAATGGGTTTGAGAAAAAGGGCTAGCACAAAGTGGTTAGATTACTATAATTCATTTATATCTTTTTCTTTACTTTTTGATTATCATGTTATGGTTTTCCCTTTATCTAATTAAAGATTAATTCATTTAGCATTCCTTAGTTCATTTTGCATGTCCTTCACAAAATTTACATTTTTTCTTTTTCTCACCTCTTATCATTTCAACTTGTTTTTTGCTACCTATTTTTTTAGAACTAAAAGTAAATCTGCAAAATCAAAAGATTCAATTTCAGGTAAGTATTTCTACATGCAAATATTTTTTTTTTTTCAAGTTGTTTATTTTCCAACCTTTTTTTCCATATTTCTTATTTCCATTTTTTTCTCCCCAATTATCACCAATGACTAATAATTTTTTGCTTCAGTCTATTAGGTACAAATTACAAAATGTTACTAATTTTTAGGGTTTTGTTTACTTAAAATTATATATTTTATTTCTATTCTTGTTATCAATTAGTTACTTGTCCACTTGATATATGATATTTGCTATGTAGATTACTTTACAGAAGACACATGAAATTCTACATATTGATATTGGCTATTCTAATGTTATAATGTGAAGAAACTCTAATGGAGTGAACTCTCCTTGGAACTGAATGGCAATAAACTGTATTATTTATGTGTTTCTATTTGTCCTTATGTTGTGTTATAAAGAGGAATTTTGCAATCACATGAACATATTGTATATTTCTCAGTCTCCTCTTCAAATTAAATAGCCTATTTCTTAGTTTTACTAATTTGGTAGTGAAATTTCAATTGTTGAAATTTTCTTAGGTCAAACACCAAACTTCTTTTCAATCAGAATATGAAAAGTTCATTAGTTAGAGAGTTGGAGTTCAATAGATGAGATAGGCTAAAAATATGTACATTTAACAAGCATGGGTTAATGTAATGAAGCATTAAACTTCATTTTCTATCCATCACTTAGAGTTAACTTGCATTTTATTTTTTATTTTATTGCCAAGGAAATTTATGAGCCTTTCCCTCACCCAACTGAAGTTTCTATGGTAAATTATTTGGTTGGCCTATTTTGTAGCAGCTATAGGAAATGCCTGATATTCTCATTGTATAGCAGCTATAGGTAATGCCTAATATCCTCATTGCATGTCCAAAAGCATAGAAATAAGATATTCATTCAATACTTAGTAGCATTTCAAAAGAATCATATTTTATTTAGTTTCACACTATAAACATATTTTAACTGAGTGAATTTTTATTTAAGAGCATCCATTTGTGTTTTTTTTTTTGAAAAAGGTAGGTATTAATAAATTATTTATAATAAAGTGCATTGGAAAATTAGATCATACATCAAATTCAGAGAAGTTGAAAAAACACCTTATTGGACACTCGAATACTGCATTGTGTTATGATCATACAGCAAATTCAGAGAAGTTGAAAAAACACCTTATTGGACACTCGAATACTGCATTGTGTATAACAGTCAAAATTACATCCACAAAAGAAAACAACAATTAGAAGTGTGTGACTTGGTATATGTTTTTAGGTGATTTAGTGTTTGATAACATCGTTATATGCAAAACATAATAGCTTCAATTTCACACTCATTTTATTCTGGAATCACCTTTTAACCATCAAATTATTACATCCTACTGGCATATTTTTGAATTCTATCTCATGCTAGTATAACTGCTAACAATTAACTCTCTAGTGGTCTACCAAAACCTCAATTTCGCATGATTTGTGTATATTAATTTTCCATTATTATTTTATGCATTTTAGCAAGGTACATATCAAAATAAAGTAATTATTTGCTTTTAGTATAATTATATTTTATAAAAATTTTAAATAGAAAAAATAGTAATTTTATTGTCACATCCCACTTTTAGGATATGACAGTCCTAGGGCATGGGTAGGCATAAAGCTACCAAAAACCCATAAAACCCATTTAACATCTCCAATCTATTAAAATCCAGCATAGCACTAGCTATACATGTATCGTATCTCTTAATCACAACTTGCAAATAGCAACACTTCTATTTTCCTCTTTATAATCTCAACTTCATTAAAGGAAATTTCCAAGTCTTCCAATACTCAACATAATATAATATAGACACATTTAAATTAAATACAATTTTTTTATATAAACCAGCATTCTAAAATATTGTTATACACATGGAGCATCTAAGCAAAAGCTAGCCAAATATTTACATACAAATATTGTTTATATATTCTCCAAAATGAAATTTTTACTGCATCTTCAGTTATAGCTTCAAGTGAAGAAGAAACTTCAGCTTTACTTGACAACTTCTAGCTTCCTGTAAAAATTTGGGTGAAGGGGGTGAGTATAAAACCCAGTAAGTAAGAAATATACCATCATACATTACGAAGCTCGGTAACCAACATTAATTAACAAGGATAATAGTTGTTATATACATTATAGCATACTCTAGATATTTATCTCATAATTAAGTAATACTTGGAAATCAAAACTCATAGCAAAAGAGAAATCTATAGATAATCATGTAACAAATTTACAATAGAAATTAGCTCAAATTTTATAAAACATAACTTGTACATTTTAAAATAGAAACTTCTTATGAACTAGTAATATGTAACTCATATATGCAAAATAGAAACTTTACTCATAATATGAAGATGAAACTCATATTTTGCAACTATTTTTAGGAATTAAAATTCAAGAAATAAGTCATGAAAATTTTATAAAGGTTCATAATAAAATTAACTCATCATATAATCATACAAGGTACATAAAAGCTTCTTGTAATATCATAATTCATAATAAATATTGTAAAAACTATATAATTTTACTCATAATAAAACATGTAAAAACTAAGAATAGAAATCATCTCGTAATCTCATAATAGGCTCATAATATTTCTTGTGATAAACATAAGACTGATTAGGTCCCATGGCTAGGAATTTATACTCCTCTTAGAAAGAGGTCGGATGTTGTACCCTATTTGTGGGTATAATATGCACAATGTTCGATGATTTACCCTTCATCGGTCAAGGGATTTTTTGGTCATTCAAAGTCACAATAATCATATAATAAAATCAATATTAGCTCATAATAAATACAATATACATTAAATTAGTCTCATAATAAATGCTTATAATCAATACATTTCAATACTTGTAATTCATTAAATATTCTAGTAATCTCATAGTCTTATAATATTAACAAATCTCGAAATACATCATTAAAACTCAAAACTTATAAATCATTCTAGAAAAGTCATTGTCAATTATTAAAATCTCAAGTAAGATGTATAATTTTCTTATAGAAATATTGTTGAACATATAGACATACTCAAATACAATATAGATGGAGGATCGAATAAAATTAAAATATGCAATGGTTGGAATTTACAATAGAATTCATGGTCATTATGAAGTTCTAGTAATATTAAAATGCATTTTCAAGGTGGTAAACAAAGAATAATGGCTCATGATTTCAAATAGCAATAATAATAATACATTAATCACTTTGCTCTTGCACATAACTTTTCTGTGCACTTATCTCCTTTAACACTTCAATCAAGGATGTCCTTAACTCCTAGGTTCTCACTTCCTTGATGTCTTCTTTGTATCTCTACACTCACACAACCATACACAAGTAAATTCATTTAATTCCAAATGGTGGAATTTAAACATTAAGCTTTAAATTTCTACTTACAACCTAATATTATTTCCTAACCTAGTAGGATTTTCTCTATAATATCTCAAGCTACACTCATCTAAATTCTACGATTCCTTTTCATTTTAAAATTGATATATAGGTTATAACATATCCAAAATTTAGATCCATATATGCTCTACATGATTAATGGTGAACCTCTAAATTCTTCCCTAGTCCTATGCAGGTGACAGACTGACCTCCACTCATTGTTTTGATTATCAATCACAACATACACATCCAATAACAAAATAATTTTTACAAGATTAACTAAATATATAAAGGAACATTTCATATGTTTTAATTTTTACCCCATTTTGTCTCTATGGTCCTCAAATTAGAGCTCCAATCTCAGGCTGCAAACTAGATTTGGGTGCAAGGTCAGTCTTGGTTCAGGCTCTATATCTCCTAGCATGTTTTGAATTTAGTCAAGCCATTTAATGAGAATACATAAGACATAATTATCTAAAACTTTCTAGTTTTGTATAAGATCAAATTCGGATTCCAAGGTCCCTGAATTAGAGCCTAAAATTCTAGTAGTCAAGTCCTTACTAAACCAAACCCTAGGTTTTCTTCACTAACCTTGTTCTCATCAGCTTTACTCTAATTCTCCTTACTTAAACATCCTCAATTCAATTCCTTTCTTCCATTTACTTATCCATAACCATCTCCCACATCAAATCTCTAACTATCCAAATAGAATAGAGAGAAAAAGAGAAAACTTTCAATCAAACACAAGCCATATACTCAATTTCATCAAAGGAAAGGAAATTTGAACTAAATCTTACCTTATCTGGCTTTCTTCTTCTTCTTTTTTTTTTTTTTTTCTTTTCTCCTCCTTCTGATTCCCCCTTTTCTTCTTCTTATCTTTCTTTTCCTTTCCTTCTACATTTTTTTTATTATTGGTTTTAGTGAATAGGTTAGTGTTAGGTGAATCATACTTATCCTATATTTATATGTTCTAATTTGTTTTATTTTGATTTATTTTATTATCTAAAATCACCATTTAATCCCATCTATTCAATCCCAAGCTCCAGATGGCAGCCACATCTCTAGTTACAACTATACACACACACACACACACACACACACACACACACACACATATATATATATATATATATATATATATATATATATATATATATGTATATGTATATGTATATATATATTTTCTAATGAGCTTAAGTCAAATTAATCATTGCTAGTCAACTAACAATTACAATTGTGCCATTTATTAAACTTTATTTATCCTAAATTACTTAATTATTGTCTATTAATATTTTTAATCAAATTTTTAGGGTTCTAACATTATAATTACCTATTCTTCTATTAAATTTTTCTAAGTCAAAATCTATGAAAATCCTAGCATTGAAATTTATCGACTTCGCATTTATCATATTGATTTTTGGACTCATATCCAATTTAGGTTTTTGGTTCTAATTCTCTATTCTTTTCCTTAATTTCTTCATTCTAATTAGTTTGAACTACTCTTTGGTCTCTGATGACCTAGAAACACCTAGGGTGTTACATTTATAGACAAAAAAAATTGTTACTATTTAATGAAGAGATTGTTTTTAATGTCACATTAAATAATTAAAACCAAAGGTTAACTATAAATTCTTTTAAGGATAATATATTAATTTACCACAAACTTTGAGTCATGTTGTATCTATTTTAACTTTTACCCGCCATTTAAAAACTTGGCTGGAATTTTACTCCAAAGCTAATATGGGGAAAAAAGTGGACTCTCTTTCCATGTTGGAAGATTAGAAGGAAAAAAAAAAGTTTTATAAAACGACCCACATGCCAACCTAACTAAGGTGGGTAAGATATTTTAATTTAGGATAAATCTTGGTATTCATTGCTTCTCATTTTAGTTGACCTACAGTGTAATTATGATGAATTGGATAGCTCATGTTGCACAATCTACTTACACCCACATACTAACCTAATTACTCTTTCTTGTATCGTATTTAATCAGATGCATTCCTATTTTGTTCAAGGCCATTTAGCCCCTAAGATTTGGGCAAAGATTCAAGTAGGTCTCTGGTATATTTTTTGGCCAAAATTTGACCTTGAATTTTTATTGAAAATCGATTTGTCTTTTCTCTTTTCATCCAATTGAATAACAAGATAAATATATAAAAAATCTGACCAAAATAGGGGTGTTTGGAATTGCTGTTAGGGGGTTTTAAAAGCGCTTTTAGAATTTTTTTTTATTTTATTGTTTGATTTTTATTTTTTTTAGAAACTGCTTTTTCAAACCTGATTTTAGAAAAAATATCAACTTACATGCTTCTGCTTAAAAACAGTTTTAAAAAGCAATTTTTAAAAAAATATAAAAAATTTTGTTGAAAAACGCTTTTTTTAAACACAATGCCAAACGGGCTTATAATATTATTATCCATGATGCTTTATTCCGTTGACTTTTTTTTTTTTTTAATGCAACACCTTCATTTTTGTTGAAAAATCAAGATCCAGTTCAAAAACAAGAATAAAAGAAGTATGGGGGCAAGAACAACTAAGTTGTGATAGTCTTAAATCCAAACTTCATCATTCTCACTTTCTTCACTTCTCTCCCTTTGTTATGTATATTGATTTTTCTTGAAATTATTTTGCCTCAATCTTTCATTTAAATACTCAAATTTTTAACTGATGATCTACCTTAAGAACAATGCGGTGTGTAGTACACTTGGCCATGGAAACCAATTTACATCATTAACAAACTAATACAAGATATTCCTCTACGGTTTCTCTTATCAAGTGCTTTATTTTTAGAAATTGGCCGTCTATTAGCATCTTCAATGGTATGAATCTCTATGGAATCCCAAACCTAATTGAGTTTCATATGCAACCTTATTATAAATCCAAGAATAAAACTAAAGCTACCCAAAAGCTTATATCACTAGTTGAAGACATTTTAAATACACATGGATGCTTTTGACTTTACAATTTATATGTGTGTTGATGCAAAATGGATCATCCAATTACTTTTGAGAGTCAAAAACCAAATGGCACTAAAAAGCGATATATAGTACAAGAGAAAGAAATGGCCATTGTGTTGAAATGCACATAGACATGGTGACACTACTTACTTGGAAGCAAGTTCATGGTGAAATCAATAATATGGCCGCTTGCTTTTGCCAAACTCAAAAGAATCTTTCCTGAAAGCAAGTTAGATGGCAAGACTTCTTGGCAAAATTTGATTGTCATGGATTACATGCCAAGCAAAGCAAACTTAGTTGTCAATTCCTTAAGTTGAAAAGGGGAGTTTTCCAATATAAGCCATCCTAAGAGTGACTTGATGGATCGCATCAAGGATGGATTGGAATACAACTCCTTAATAAAGACTTCATCACTCTTGTTAAGGTAAGACTAGAATGTTTTGGCGTAAAGGAGACTTTTTTTTACACTAAAAGATGAAGGATACATGTTCTCCATGGTAATATGAAAAAAGATATCTTAAAGGAGTGTCATAATAACAAGTAGGTATGTCATCTTGGGTATGCATTAGACTCTTGCATATGTAGAAGATAATTACTATTGGCCTCGAATTAGAGATAGGAAAAAGAGAA